>WHYT01016085.1:261787-292846 GCA_009806455.1 Tetrax tetrax
GGGGGGGGGACAATGTGAGTATGTTTATAGAGAACACCCTTGTGCCGTCTTCCTGTGCCGTGTCCAATGGAGAACTTGATGCTTCAGGCCTGAAGGAAACCAATTCCCTCCTTACCATCCCCATCAACCCAGCAGTGACTCAGATTTGTTCTGGCTGGGAGAACAAAAAATACTGCAAGAGGAAAAGAGCAGCACTGGAAACTCGGAAAAAGCTACTGGGAATGAGGCAGAAACAGGACAGCTTCCGAAGGTTAAGCCAAGGCAAAAACCCCAAATAGATGAGACATTGGGATGGGAGGAAGCAGGAGCAGGCCCAAAGCCTGCAGAACATCCGACTGCTGGGGAGAGCGAAGCCAGGGTGGTGCCGAGAGAGCCACGGGGCAGAGACAGTTCACGCTGGTTCATATAAAGAACTATTTCTGGGCAACTACTTTCAGATCTGGATTTATTCCCATTATCACATCTCTCCAGCCAAGGGAAGCTACAGTCCCTTTACCCAGAGCAGCAGGAAAGACTCCACTGATTGTCCCAGGCAGCCACGACCTGTGTGGTACCTGGCAGCTGGACCAGAAGTCCTAAGCTGCCTGGGGCAGTGCTGGTGCTCAGCTACGCGGCAGGAGACTTCGGAGACTACCCAAAAGTTTCACTCTCACCCAGACACAGTTCTGTGCCACAGTCCCAAACATTAAACTCACCTGATGCTTCCACAAGACCACCCTCCAAATGTGTTGGTCATAACCGTGCTTTGTAGGGCCCACTCCCCCAGGAAGACTTATCCTGACAGAGCCCTGGCTCCCCTGGTCCCACCCCTGGGCAGGCACTCACCGCGTACCAGCTGCCGAGCAGAGGACCTGTGTGCCCTGGGACACAGGAGTCTGACTGATGGCGTACCTCTTCTGGTAGCCCCAGGGGTAAGGGGCTGACAATCTTAACGAGGACGGACAACTTGCGTAAGACAGCTTGTGCAATTTCCAGGAAATACAGAATCTTTAGCAATGTGAGTAGCAACAGTACAATCACAGTACCACCACCATTCTTCGACGAGGCTGCCAAGTTCTACGGCAGCAAATACGGTGCACCGCGCTCTGTCCTCAGGAGCGCCTTCAACACCTGCATCAGCGTTTACTGCACGCCCGGGATCTGTCCCCAGGTAACTTCATTCCTGACAGTAAAGCGCAAGGCAATTATTTATGCGATACTTGCCCTCTCCTCTGTTCCTGCGAGACAGACCCCATCACACTAACTACACCTGCCCTTCCCTCAAGGTCGGCTTTCTGCACCACTGGACGGGTGAAATGCCAGAGTACAGCACAGCCCGCTTCCAGTCCCTCCAGCACACCAGTGCCAGAAAACAGTTCAGAGCAGAACGCCCAGTAGCATCAGATACAGTAACCACGTGAGCTTCAACACAGCTGTGCTCGAAACCACTCCGTCAGCTGGCACCACACACAGGTGGGTATCACGATCCTAAACACACAGCCTGTTTGCTGGCTGGGACATCAGCCTTGACACCTCATCTCTAGGTGGCACTATCTGCAACACAGAACTTTTAAATCAAAGTGCCATCTGCTGGTACTTTCATTGATCACATAAAGCTATTTCAGAATAAGTGTCCGTGTGCTTTTCAGTTGGCAATACCTCCAACCCCAAAGACTCAGAGCAACTTTTTTTTTTTTTTTAAATATCATGAAAGTGCTTTGTTGCATCTACAGCCCAGAACACTTGATTACCATTGTGAGAGCCTGGCAAGTAATAACCAGGTTTCAGAAATGAAAGCAAGTATTGTGACAGCATATGGAAGCTCGAAATGTAAGAGGGACCTGTCAGTAGCACTTCAGAGTTCAACTCGAGTGCAGTGCCTCTTTTAAAAGCATCTTAATCACAGGTCTATGTTTAGCTTCATAATCGGGGCAGAAAAATCCTGTCTTTCTGCGAAATTAAATCCAGAAGCTACCAGGTCCCACTAGTTACAATCTAGAAAGTAGCTACTACACTTTACAAAAATGTTAGGGCTTATATAAATTTACTTAAATTTTAATATGGCAAAAATTAAGTAATGCACCAAGACTTAGAAGCAACAGCTTAGAAGTCAAAACAGCTCAGAAAAGTCCATTTATAATTTTCTCCGTACAAAAGAAAAAAGTTGTCAGTCTGTTCTCCACATTTCTCCAGCAGAAAGACGACTCAAAGCTATTCAGAACCTGGAGACACAACCTCACAAACACTGACTACACAACAGCCACCACCCTTTTGGTTTTATGGAAAACTACCTCAATAAAGACATAACATCTCAGGAGAGTTAAACTGTTGTCTGTATGTACCCCAATCTCAAAGACTATTCTTAAAATTTCTTACAAATGACAGCAACACTTGAGGTCTGCTTGACCTTTCTGCATTTTCTATATTTCCAATTCTTCCTTCTGTCATTGTTTTCTTCTCCAGTTCTTCCTGCAGGACAGAGAGGCACAGTCCCACGTAAAATAAAATATATTTGCTGTGAATAACTAGGCCGCTTTACTAACTTGAGGCTATCAGATAAAAAATCTAGTTTAAGCAGAGACACAAACCGTGCAGCTGCTCTAGAACAGCAACAACCACTACACAGATCTCACGCTGCAGGACAGCAATACAGAAGCCATGGCCACGTGGCTGCTCCACCCCGAAAACTTTCCGTTTACACGCAGCTTCTTGAAACAAGCACACGTTTCTATGGCACTAATCACTTGGAGACAACGCAAACTTAGGTAATGAAAATTTATTCTTTCAGTAAGTCATAGCCAGCTCTTATGCGACCAGGGCAGAAGCTGTCGAGGATTCGCTAAAAAGAGAGAAGAAAGAGAGAAATATTAATTGCAGAGGTAGTTTTTTGAACTAGTTGCCAAAAATACTGCTTCAGCTCAAAGCTTTAAGTACCAGTCCTGAGCTTAATCACTATCTATTTCAATTTTTTTTTGTGGCATAAGGAAAGATTTCACTCTTCCTTTTAAAACACAAATACTAGCATAACAGCACAAAACCGTATATTCAAAAACCTGGCTAGCTGCACTTCAGTCTTTTCAGAAAAAGAGAAGCTAACCCTAGCATCTATGGGAATTCTCCTATGTTGGTTACATTTTCCTAGAGAAAAACTACAAATTAATTTCATTTTTGCCACACCTACTAAGCCATTTCTCAATAAATTTTGAAAGTAACAAGAACTATAAAAGTATCTGAGTGAGAACTGCAGGTTGTGTGCAGTGTTACAAGAATTACTTAGCAGATAGTGACTTCACGTGTTGAGATAATGATTTTTTTTCCTGAGTGTTGACAGTCATTTTACCCAGCAATAAGTTTCATGAATTTGTCAGTTAATATTTATGAAAATACCCATTCTTTGCTGCTTGGTTTGCCTACATGCCTGATCATAACACGCTCTTCACTTCTGGAATAACAGCCCCAGCATATCCTTTACAAAACCTTCGTGAAAATCGTAACGTAAGAGAAGACTTACTACTTCCAATTGGGCGGCAGCACTCTCTTAGTTTTGTAGTAGCGAGCCAACCTATGGATTCTGCTTTCAATGAGAATCAGGCGGAACTTGGCATCTTTATCCTTGAAAAGAAAGTTACGTTACAACCAAGCACAACTGACTTCTCAATGATGTACAACTCACATGAGCTTTAATAAAGTAAAAAATCCACAGCTACTGCTACAACTCCACATTTCCATTACATTACCAAGCCTGATGACTCTGGTAAAATCAGAACAGGACCAGAATATGTGGTTTAAGCAATGCTTTTAAGATCCTTTTCACAGACAAAGGCTGTTCTCCTTCATCAACATGCTTTCCCAAATCCCTAAGTTTACTCAAAGGGGTTGGCTAATAGGAAGTACACTAAGAGTCTTTGTCAAGTTGTAAATAAGCTACTGTATTATTTGAAAAAAAACAAATATAGATGAGTTATCTACTTAAATTAGCTCTCACCTTTCTGTTTCTCTCAAGATGCTTGCGAACAGCAACGGCTTTCTTGATCAGGTGATAAAGATCCTCTGGAAGGTCTGGGGCCAGTCCCTTCGATTTCAGGATTCTCAAAATTTTGTTGCCAGTAACAAAGCGAACCTGGGCAACACCATGGGAATCCCTCAGGATCACACCTGAAACAAAACATTTATGTCTCAACACTGAAAAGAAAAACCTTACACAAACAAATCTTGTAGCTGTAAGGTTGGTCTCATAAGACATCCAAAAAAAGGTCTTGTCTAAATTAAAAATCTTTCTGGGGGAAACTGTGAACAGTTTCCTGTGGAAATGGCAGACAACGAGCGAGCGAAATACAATTTACAGAAGCTGAAACACTTCATCAGGTAACACTTAACAGACAACTAACTCACCCATCGCTCTCACACAGGTAACACATTAAGTGCTACATTACTGGGAAATTTTCAACAGGACTCACGAAAGCCCTTTTCTCTATAGTTAACAAAGATGTCGTAGACATCTTTACTCTAGAAATTGTACTGTACCACAGGGATCCTTAGTACTGTCAGAAATTCACACCGCACATAATCACACTGCATAGCTCCTGACCATATAAAGCTGCAGCATGCATACACCTAAGCAGAGCTCTAGAGGCCCAAACTACTAGCTTCACATCTTCTGCTTGTGAAAAAAAAACAACCTACCCCTAAAAACCTCAACTACTTCACCAAATATGCTTTTTGCAAGAATGAGACATATTACATTTTTAGTGGTGTCCACACAGCTAGTATGATATGTGATATACCTATACCTAGTGAATACATAGGTACATCAAGAAAGCTGTATTTTCTTACCATGTTATTTAACATCAGTTGAAGGAAAAATTATTACAGTCAGAAAAGTGTGTTTTGTCTCCACTTAGGAGTTATTAATGAAGCTTACCGATTTGTGAGGGAGTCAGGCCTTTTTTAGCCAGCTTGTAGATCTGTTCCTTTACATCATCAGAAGTAAGTTTCAGCCACTAAAGAAAATTAGGGAAAAAAAAAACAAACCCCTGATGAACACTCCTTAGAGGCATAGGCCAGCTATAAGAAAGCCTTTTATAAACGGCAGAAATAGATGCACTGTAATGCAATCAAGAATGAAATTGTACTTCTAACAATAGAGAAACTTTTTTTGCATATTACAACTTTAGAGTGCTAGTGAACAACGGTGGGGGAAGGCTAAGACGAAGGAAGAAAGTATCTGTTTTAAACACCTTGTATAGCCTCCATCCAGCTACTCTATCATCAGTTTACTTTAACTGCCACAGCGGAAGCACAAATACAAATTTACAGAGGAAAAGAAATCACTGTAATTGGGAAGGAACTCTTTAACATGGCCTTTGACAGAAACATGGAATTGAGAACCATTTAGCCATCTCTTAGTAAAACACCTACAGAGATTAGTGAAAACCAGCCTTCAAGTACACAAACTAATTAAAAAATTAAATAAATGTACCTACTCAGATAGGACTGTGCCCTTTCTATTACTTCTATGTTAAACTGTGCCGATACAGCCATTTATTCTGTGATTATTAAGGGGAAGAGAGCACCAAAAAGCTAGCTAATCCTCGCTCTTGCAACAAGCTACAAAAGTGACGGATTTTTTTTTCACTTTTTAATACTGTCACACTATGAAATAGAAATTACTTAAATTAGCGCTCTGACCAGCAAATTACTGCTGTAAATAGTTTAGAAAACAGCCGGTTTATTCCACAATGGCAAAGGCCAAACTCAATGTGAAGAGAGTAATTTAACCTCTAGGGAACTACCAGCATATAGACTAAAAAAAAATTGAAATAGCACTTAAAAAAAGGGAGGTACAAAGAGGAAAAGAGACTTTTTTTGCCCAACAAATCACCTATCCGAGAAATAACATTTGCTTCCATAGTATCCTAAATACCAGAGACTAAGACAGCATTTTATCAGGCCATAATTTTAAAGTGCTGGTACAAAATACTACAGCTCTCTTGGTTTTGTTTTTCATCCTTGGCACTGCTCAGCTGCGCTACGGGGACCGGACCCCGCACGGAATGCCACGCAGCAGCCGCCTGGGCCCGCCGAAGCGCGCCTGACGCTGGGAATTCACTTACCGTAGGCACGCTGCGTCTGTACGGCAAGGCAGACTGGGACAAGCCCTTTCTGTGGGGAAAAAGCAGATCACAGGCTGAGCAGAGCCGGACGCCGCCCCGACCCTACCACAAGGCAGCCTGCTACAGGCAGTTACTGCAGGGCCGCATCCAGCCTGCAGGCCGAGGCCTGCGGCCTCCCTCCCCGCCTGCCGACAGTGCTGCCACCAGCACAGGCCGCGGCAGAACAGCACCAGGAGCCCGGGCACTACAAACATGCGGGCCTAGGCAACCCGCACGTCAGCGCCGGCCCGAGCTGCTCCCCGTCCTGCCGCCATATCTCCACAGCTGCGAGCCTCCTTCCCCCCTCCACCGCATCCCCACACACGCCGTGCTGCCTCCCCACCAGCCAACATTTGTGCTCCCGCAGCCGTCCGCAGCGTCCCTTCAGCACCCTCAGCAGCCCCGAGCCGGCCCCGCGCCCAGCCCCAGCCCCTTACCCGGGAGCGTGCATGCGACCCATGATGGCGGCGGCAGAAAAGAAGGAGCTGCGCGAGGCAGAGGCCCTTCCCGCCTCACTTCCGCAGGAAAGGGCGATCCCGCGGCTAGCCCCGCCCCGCGCAAGCACGCCAGCCAATCGGTGGCGGCCGAGGCGAGGCCGCGCTCCCGCGCCCCGCCCCGCGCGCGGTCGGCCGTTGAGGGGCGGCGGGAGGCAGCGCGGGGCGCGGCCCCGCCGGGAGGGGGAAGTGGGGCGGGCGGCGGCCCCGGCCCCGACCGGTAGTGAAAACCAGCACACCGATGGGTTTTTTTTTCCAGCACAGTGTTTAATGTACTTAAGGACGGTTACGGAGTCACATGGAACCGCTCGGTGCGGGCGCGGCGGAGGGCAATACCGCACATCTTTATTAGCGAGCTCGTTAACCGCGGACACGCAGACCGCGGGAGGCAAAGCGCCCCTCACCGTGCCGGCCTGGGGCGGCGGCCCCAGCTCCAGCGGCAAGGCTGGTCAGGGGGATTTCTACACAACACTCGTTGTAAAAACAAAGAAACTAACGTTTATCAAAGATCACGCGTCCACCCAGAGACAGGTAGCTGTAGATCGTAAAAAGGCAGTAATAAAAATTTCAGTGCAAAGGTCCCGGGTAGTAGAGAAAAGGAAGAGGTCTTGACACAAGCTGTTACTCTGAAATACCCACACGAAGTCTGAACAGACAATTGCACTTCTGGCTGCAGGCCATATGTTGCATAAAAGATTTATTTATTTTCTTTAAGATACAAAAAGCTGTTAAAACTATATTTTCAAGCTACTTAATGTACTGGTCAATTCCACCCCAATTGAATATTTTCCTTTTTCACATCTTTTTTTTTTTTTTAATGTATCACATTAAAGTCTTACTGCAACAATCACTTTTTTCTTAATTGAGAAAATAGTGCAAAGAGGTGCAAGCTTGGTGCTGGTCCTCTCCTCCTCTGCTGGTGAGGAGAGGCCAAGGCCAGATCCCGTAGACAAAATAAATCCATTACCATAAAAAGCTTCAGCCAGTGACTATTTTGAAAAGGAAGGGAAAGGCACAAAATGAGTTAAGCTATGAAGATTAAATCAGAAGTCAGGACAAGTGCTAACATAATACAGTACTATACATTTTTTTTTTTCAGAGTCCAGACAACTGGTAAAACTGCAAATCATTTTTTAAATGATTTTAGTTTATTTGTATTTTGTGCTGTAAGACACTGTGCTTTAATAGCGAACTGCAAAAAAGGCAGTACATATTGCTTTCATTTTATTTCACAATGGAACGTTTCACAAAAACAGTAGTCTACTTTCCTGTGTTTAAGTGACTTGTGATTCTAATGATGGAATGGAGTAAGTCTCAAAAGCATCAAGTGAGCAGGAAATATATCTAGTTAGTTATATAGTTTATTATTTACAGGCTATATACTAAATGAAAAATATGCAAAGATGCCTAACAAAACTGGGAGTTGTTAGCGCTCATTAGTATCAACCCAGTTTCTAACATTCAAGATACTCTTAGCTTTTTAGCTGTAATAATTCCTACAAAATTGGACCGTGAATATTTTACGCACCATGAGATTCAAGTTTACTTTCTCTTCTGTATTGAAGGGAGATTGGTCAGTAGCAAGGGGAAGAATTAGATTATGAAACAGTTTTTTAGTGTTGAGTATATACAAGGCTTTCCCCGTATTGTGTTTTCGCTCATAGTTGCATATTTTACTCTAAAATTTCGCTCTAGTCATAGTCAGTGGTGATAATCTGTCTTGCTTCAAGATTTAGCGCTAAAGCAAAGTGTGCAACTTTATAGCTTTGCTTAGACAGAACATGATCATCCGAAACACCGATTAAGCTGAATAAAAAGGCTACACCTGTAGTGCAGAATCACCTAATTAAGTAACCAGTGGTATTAAAACAGGAGATCGTAAATGACATCTGTACTCCGCTGTCACAATACAGTTCAAATCTAATCTTCTTTGCAATTAAGTGTTTTTAGTGGAATTAACTCTTACTGGGAGTGAGAAACTGTGTTGCTGTGAACTGTTAGAAAAAAAGAAGTTACCAAGTTCCTCTCTCAAAGCTCTCTTAATGCAACTCACTTCTGGCCTGCAGTTCATTCAGCAGTTGTGCTTTTTAACGAGAGGCCATCCTTTACCTGGAGGTACAGGTGCAAATGCCACTTTGGATTTAGCCTTTGAATCTGTTCCACATTTAATCACTGCAGTATTTAAAAGTTCTAGAAATTAAGACATTTCAACACATTGAGAAACTGGGTACATTCCCTATGGCACCACATTCAGCCAGTCTTCATTCAATTTTTGGAGATCATGGGTAGAAGATGGGGTTGAAAAAAATTACATATGTTGCACTAACTATGAAGATCAGTATAAGTGATGTTATTTGTAAATAACAAATCTCAGGAAAACACTTCCAGTAGGACCTGCAAGGTATCAAATATGAGAACGTTTCCCCTTTTAAGGAGCTGAAAGTTAACATGTATACATATTTAAATACCAGAAATGAGGTAAAAGAGAAGCATTTGAATTATAAGGCACCATTATTTACAACTTCCATTATTGGCACTCACTCCAGTAAATCTTAAAGAAGCATGAATCTGGGATTAAATGCAATGCTAAGGAATTTTTCCAGCCCTTCAACCTTAGTTTCTACAGGTGTGTGTGAAGTCACCAAAATTTTACCCATTGCTGCTTCTGTGATGTCTCATTAGTAGTGGGAATGTAATCCTAAAAATGTGTCATTTCTTTGATGTTCTCCAGCATTGTGCCATGGATGACACAACACAGGTAACAAAAACTAAAAGCAAAAATGCACTCTATCCACAGGCCTAATGATTAAATTATAGTTTAACCAACCAGCATGGTCAAACTGTTCATCTCACTTTCACGGATGGTTTAAAAACTCCTTCCTTTACCCGCAACTCTTACAATGATGCTTCGATAACATTGCATAAGCATAGACCAGGTTTTCTAGAAATCCTCCAAATTAGGCTACGTGAACATTGGTCCAACATATCTGTTGAAATGCAGAGTCTCTTATTTTAAGATGTGCAAGTTGTCTTCAAGTTCGAAGATGCACAAAGCACAAGTGAATACAGTTGTCCTAGCCTTACTCCAGTTCAGAAATGAGTTCACAGATAGGGTACAGCAGTGAGTCGATACCAGTTAACAGTCTCCTTGCTCAGGTTGAAGTCCTTTAGGGAGAGTGTAATTCCGCCCAAGAAAAAGTTCTCCCGTAGCGATTCTGCACTCAGCACACTTAACTGAAGTTCTCTCTGTTTCAGAGTCTCCATGCTATATCCACTGTACACAAGCTAGAAAGTAAGAAATCAAGAATTCTTTGGTTATTCAAAGGAAGTTACGCAGATCACCCTTTCTTCTGACTGCCTAGCCACTGACAGAGGTCTCAACTACACGTTCTGACCGTTCAGTATGTCTGTTTCTCAGAGGACGGGCAGGAGCATATTTATATATTATTTTGTGCTCCCGGTGTTTTTAGACAGAAGTGCTGTTTACATGCCAAGACTTCTGAATTCATTCTTCTCCACATTACGAATCAGTGAATGCAGGGCAGGGGGGATCTTTAGCTTTAAGATTCCTTTCCTTCTCCCCATCACTCCTCAGAGTTAGAGAAATTTCTGCTTACTTCTAACAGTACATTTACCTCCTCAGTTGCTTTGGGGTTTTTTGGGGCTTAGTTGGGTTGTTTCGTTTTGTTTTTGGGTTTGGGGTTTTTTTTTGTTTTTTTTTTTTTAAACAAGGCACAAAGTTTTTCAAACAAGTTCCTTTTTCATTTATATATCTTCACAGATTTTTTTAGACAATATTTTAATTACTGCTTAGAAAAAGAGACAATAGCAAACCATAAGAAGTTACTACATAAATTTTAACTTGCCATTTCATTGAAAGTTGGATTTCTGGTCTTCCTGGAGATTTTGGTTTTGCGTTTGGATGTTTTGTGCGTATCTGGAAGTAAGTATGTTTTTACATAGGGATTTGGATCTGCACCATCTTCTGTAACCTACAATCAAAAAATAAGACCATTTAGAAAACTAGTTAGTGCACGCCTATTTTAATATTTATTTTCAGCTATCTAGACTTTGCAATGAAGTTAACTAAAAGCAGCAGTTAATTAAGGTGGCAGCTGGAAAACGTAGAGAAAGAGTGATAGTTCCACCATTCCTGCATCAAACAACCTAGGTCAAGGACATAATTGACAAAATGGAAACAGGTTTTGGCAGTGAGCTCAGTATCTCTACTTACTAGGTCTTTAATGTGCATCACCATGATAAATAGAGTGCTATTTCTATATGATATGGATAGCTTCACTTCTCCTCCCACTTTGCCTGAGGTAGGACTCGATGGACTTGTATCTGAAAAAAAAATATAATTATTTCCTCTGTAATATTTGTACATTTTCATCAGTACTACACAAATTATATATGGGGGAAAAAACACAAGCCTTACAGCAAATTCAGTTTCTGATTTTATTTATAGTTCTCTAATATGAGAGGAAGGTCATAGCTTTTAAAGATTTCTACGTTCTCTTCTAAGAATCAGTTTGGAGGTACAGAGTAAAAACATGAGTAATTTAGGCAAGCCATAAGCAAGCCAAGTGATCACACAGATTGTTGCAATTTTTTGTATGTTTTTATTTTCTAGAAACTGTATGCAGGCACATTTGGAAAGACGGTGATGCAAAGTTTTCAATGAGGGAAAATTACAGTTAACCAAAAAAAGATGAAAAAAAAAAAAAAAATCACATTGTAGAGGTGTCATACTGTAGTCATCCAATTTATAAACACCCTCCAAACACATTGCCTACCTGTAGGTCTGGCTATTCCATCTATTCCTTCCACTTTTTCATCACGAAGTAATGGATGGAAAAAAGTATAAACAAGATCACACTAAATTTGGAAGAAATGTTACATATTAGTTTAAGTGTTAACAAGCACCAAAAACTTGCATTGGATTTGCTTAAATTATTTCAACTCACTTCTGCCACCTCTGAAGCACTGTTCATCAGACTTTGTATGTAGCTGTTGAGCTCCACTTTTCTTTTAGCTGCTACATCTTTTATGTGTGTTCTTCCCAGAACCATCTTATTAGGAAAGCTACATGGGAAGAACAAGATAGAGTTTTCAGTTATTTTCACTGAAGGAAGGACAGTTAGATTTCATTGTCATTTCCATCCTGAAGTGCTGAGATCAGTTTTTTTTTTTATGTCAATCATGAGTGGAAACACAGCACGCTAATAGGTTACAACATTATACAAAGGCAAGGAAACCTTTTAGGTAGTTGTGATAAGTGATGTGATACACAGACTGAAAACGTGGAGTTGCTCCTCTGTCTCTCCTCCTTAAAACTTAGGGACAACAATTTTCTCCCTTAATTGCCAACTCTGAGGTCTAGTTTGCCCCTCAGCAGTTTTGTCTCCTTTTCAAGCTATTTCTTCCTCCACCCAGCTGGAAGCAGTTTTGTTGCTTCAGTTACAGTACTGACAAGCGAGTTAGGAACATACCCTGGTAACTTCCAAAGAGGAAAGAGAATGCCAAGTTTGTTGTGGAGCTCCTGGAACTCATCAAATGTTCGGAAGACAAACGTTGGCTCAGCTTGCCCTTCTCTCAAAACTCTCACTACATAGATCTGTGAAGAAAAAAAAAGAAAAAAAAAAGTAGTTACAATATTATAGAACCAACTTAATAATATAATTTTCTTAACAATTCACTTTTTCTACTATGGCAATCCTTCTCCTGCATAATATATCCCAGTAACAGCGTTTGCATTTTATAGTAGAGTTAGAATTATAAATAGCCCTACTGTAATGCAAAGTAACATCCCATAACGTAGGCCCACATCTGGCAGGGGGACAGAGGCAGTTAAAGCTAAGCTGTCTGCATTCTCCATTTTAAACCCCATTGTAAGTTCATACCACACAGCAGGTGTACACAATCGTAACACATCAGTGCAGGATTGCATCTAGACACGTATCTGCGGGGCCAGAACTACCACTAAACTTTTCAGGTGTGGATATGGAGGAAACAAATGCTTAATTTTATTTCCAATCTAATTCTCTCAAGATTCTAAAGGATTCCACTTTTGAAGTGATTATTTGGCGGGCAGATGCAGGTGTACTGCATTATATAAAAGGAATTTTAAAAAATACCGGGGGTACATTCCCAGGATGCAGTTATTAATATTATTATGAAAGGGAAATGAAAGCTGAAAAACTGCACAGAAAATACAATTCAGTGGACTCATTTTATAGGCAGATGAGTTAAATGTGTAGTTCAAAATGTACAACCGGGAAGAGGCCTAAAAATCTAGGCAGAAGGAGACTATACAATCTTAACTGTTTCCTGGAAGGTAAGAGGCTGTTTTGGCTTAGACCAGGAGTGCTCAAATACATTTATAATACAGTGATTCAGTACAAAGCTCTTCACTTCTAGCATTATTCAGCTTTGTTCTACCTTCCCTAGCTGCTGTCTTACCAGATTAAGACAGTTCCAGCATATACAACTTGGAAAGAGATGTACATTTGCACGTATCAATATAGCTCACTTTTTAAACGACTTGAGAAAAGTGTAACTTGAGATGACTATTCTAGGTCAGCAACTAGTACTAGAGAAGAAAATAAATAAAGAAATAGAAGACGGTTGCACATCTGCATAGGAATATGATTATTAATACAGGTCTTAAGGTGTAACCCAGGTCTATCAAAATCCTGAGGACAAATGATAATGCTTGCTGCCTCTGGTAAGACTGACTAGGAGTGTATGTGCATCCATACAGGACATTACGCTTCCACTTAGGAGAAGCAAATACAACTTTAATGGAAGGTCAGAGCAAAACCAGGAAGTGACTTAATGACTCCTACTCAGGAAGGTGCCATTTCACAGAAGGCAACTATATAAAGCCATAAACATGACTTAAATCCCCATTTTTTAAAATCCTCTCCACCAACACAACTTCTGCCCTTTCTGCTTCCTTCTAGATCCTTTTCAAGAAGTGTCTTCATTTCAAAGAATTTTATTGCTTGCTAAAAGCACCAATGTGTACTCTGGCACTCCTGTGGTTGGTTTACTCTGGCCAGCAGCTAAGCACCCACACAGCTGCTTGCTCACTCCCACCCCCTCACCCATGGCAGAGGGGAGAGAATAAGATCAAAAGCGAGAAGGGCAGTGGGTTGAGATAAAGGTAGCGCTTGGAAGGGCAGGTGACGCAAAGACAATCTCTCACCACCTCCCACAAGCAGACCTGTGCCTAGCCAGTCCCCTGGCAACAGGCACCTTGGAAGACAACATCCTCCTGCCTCCCACTTTCTTCCTCAGAGTTTTTATTGCTAAACCTGACACGTGCTATGGAGTACCTCTTTGGCCAGTTTGGGTGAGCTGTCCCTGCTGTGTCCCTTCCCAACTCCTTGCCCACCCACAGCCTAGTCACTGCAGGGAGGGCAGGGGCAAAGTCTAAGAAAAAGAGAGAGCCTTGACACTGCATAAGGACTGTTCAGCAACAGCCAGACCAATGCTGGTTATCAAGACAGATTTAGTTAAACAACTAAAACACAGCGCTGTATGGGCTGTTATGAAGAACAATAACTCCACCCCAGCCAGAGCCAATACAAATCTGCTCTGCTCCAGGAAGCAAGCAAGCAGGCCCATTCTCATCTAGATTTCAATTACAGGTTTTGTTTTTACTTTCAAGTCATCCACACTGGGACTGGGTTTTGAGTGTCAGCACTGGTGTGGGTTTCTAGGCTACCATTATAGTCAACTCAGTCAGACTACAGGAAAGTCTACAGCTCATCCTAAATCTGACATTAGTGCCTAACTGAACAAGTAAGGATCAACAGCTGTATTTACTAAATCTCTGTCAATAAAGGGAACCTAGTTGTCTACCTCAGAGCTAGCCTAAACAAGGCAAGCCTGGACTAATCTGTGATTAAGTACTGAACTTATGGCAGGAAGGAGAACATACCATCTTGGAAGAAAATGCACAATATCTTCATTGAGTGGAAAGAGATTCCACATACTTACATAATGTTTGTCTGGGTTATATCTCTTCTGATATGTAAACACAGACACTTGCTTGATTCGGCCATCTTGTTTAAGAGAATATGTTTTAGCAGAAAATGAGAGGATGGGTTCATCATTAGAAGGTAGACCTGAGAAACGCAGCTGAGCCAAATTGTGAATGAAGAAATTAAACTTTGTGGCAACACTTCCCAGACTGGATTCAATCAACCTGGAAAAGAAAAAATATCATCTAATACTAGGGCACATGCCAGAACACACAGAAGTAGTTCTGTCAATGAATGAGATATAAGTCTAAGAAAAATATAAGCCAGTTTCTTACTAACAGAGAAACAGTTTTTAAATGAAAAGTGATCAATGGGCTACACAAAAAGCATCATTTTATCAGCATTTAATAGAAGATTCGGTATCCAAACTTAGGAATAGGTTGTCATCCAAGAAGTGAAGTCTTTCCAGAGTTGGTAAAAAAGTTACATGCATACTACTGCAGTTTCCCCCACATATTTAAAATGAAGTACAATTAACACATTTTGTAACACATAGCAACAACCCAGTTACACTATATATGCCCTGCCTACTTGCTACACTACAGCATCATCCCTCTCTCCCCACTGTGCAAAAGCACTTCTTGAAAGAGGTAACTTTTTTACATGCCTTACAAGGTTCCCATCATACACACTGCTACTAAGCAATTCAGGATGCATTCAAAATGCAAGTCTCAAAGAGCCAAACAGAATTATCCCCTCTCAGTACTTCAAACAAAACTTTGCACAGCGTTACTCTTAAAGGCAAAGTATTTTAGCACAAGCATTAATCTTGCATGAAACAGATCTTATTTATGTAGATTATTACTGATATTTCATGATTGTACAGTGTAACTATTCAACTTCTACAGATATCATGTTTGTGAACATCCTTAGTACATTTTTTAATAGGAGAAAGCTCACATTAAGAGTATGATGCTGGCAGATATTTTAGTTTTCACTTCTCCAGTACCTTGTAAAGAAAATGGTAGCTTCTGCATCTGTTGTTTGGGGCTGGAGAGCATCCTGGACATACTTCAAGTCCTGAATCCCACTTAGTTCTGGTAACCCAGAGGAAAGCATCTGCAGGAATTTACATTTTTAATGCAATAAAATCAATATAATTTTACATTAAAATGATTAAAACTCTTAGACCATCAAATTAATTTGAAGATGCACTAACTTGCTAAATGCTAACAGCTATAGCCAACATTTACAATCAGCAGTTATTCTCTTCACCATTTCTGCAAGGTTAAAAGCAGTTAAAACACTTTGCAGTGTAATTTATGGTATCTTCTTAGTTTTAAATTCTCAGGAAACATGTACGTAGTAAAAAAAACTTACAAGAAAAATCCAAATCCAACCTTCCTAAAAAGTCCTTCTGATGTTTCTGGCTTTTAAAAGCATGCATTAAGAGCTTCTGCAGCATAAACATGTAGCATTTAACACAACCCAACATGAGCGATCTATCAAGTTTTAATTGAGTTTAATAAAATGATTACCAAAGACAGTAGGTTAAGGAAGAGGTTTGCATGTTTTCTTATCAAATTGTAAGCTTGACAGCAGAGATCCACGAATAACTGAAAGCGTATAGTGGGTTTTTCACCACCATTAATGACATAAGCCATATCTGATGTTAGCACAAAAGGAGCTCGATCCCTGTTCAAAAAGCACAGAATTCATAAGTTAATTTTAAGGTCAATTCACTTTGTCATGCACTTCCTCCTCCCCTCCCTCCCCATCCCAAGGTAATGATATTAAATAATCCATTAATGCCATTCTACTTTCTTGGGCTGTGTTCAGCTGCTTAGTGCTGTCAGATTCCCAGCATATTCACATGGTGCTGTACATACAGAAGATCTCCCAGAGCAACGCTTGGAGGCCAGGTTACCTTACAATGCCTTCCACCCCTCATTTCTGGAAGCCGTAACCAGGCTATATTATCACCTGACTAAAATACAACTCCTCTATCCTGGATATAGATTATCTTACCCTACAAGTTTGTAAATACAAACTTTCTGCTCACTGTTTTCTATAATGTTGACATTCACTACTGTTTTTATGAGACAGAGTCTCTTCTCATTTGTTTCACACTCAGATATTCAGATAATGTAAAGGTTCTGGCACTTCATTTCTTATTCATTGATGAAATTTACCTAATAAGCAAGCAATACATAATTGCATGAATATAGCTAAAAAGGTGAAACTACACTAGAGTTTTATCCAATATTCCTGGAGAAGTACGACACAGAGATTTGTATTAGATGTAAGGCTCCCAAATATAAAGAAAAACTTACATTAATCTTTTCCTGTACCAAAATACTTGGCTTTCATAACCATTGTAAAGAAATTCCCACTGAGATTTGCCAAGTATGTATAGCACAAAGTTCTTAAGGAAAGAATGCAGTTTGGAAGCACTGAAGTTAAATGATGGTTAGGATACCAAATTCCTTATTTCAATCAACCAGTAGCTAGAACAGTAATTTTATTTGAAAGCTATGCCTATGGGCTTTGACTAAAAACAGTTCCAGAGATCCAAACATGGAAAGAGGAAGCTGCAGCCTTTTTAAAAATCATTTCTATACAGGGAAGTTTGAATGCATTCTGGAAACTGTGGATAAAAGGGACGATATTGGCTTCATAATGAGACAGCAGATAACAGCAATCTAAAAGTTAATGCTTAGAATTATAATGCTTATAAAAACATACTAAAAATAAATTAATTCTCTGCATTGTTTAGCTACAGAAAATACCTTTTAAAGCTACCAAACATTTGCGCGTGACCCAAAAATTTTCCAAAGTCAATGTGAAACATATGCCCTGTGTTTCGGAGCATTATGTTATCATTGTGGCGGTCACAAATTCCCAATACATAAGTAGCTACACAGCATCCTGCACAGGAGTAAATGAAGTTTTCTGAAGCCTAGGAGAGAGAGAAAAAAGTGAATTGAGTTCAAATATCAGTGGGAAAATAGCATTCATGCATTCAACAGTCAATCCTGACAAGGGTAAAATCCAAGCTAGATAAGACAGGCTCTGAAGTTTGCATTTACCTAAACAGTGTTCTTCAGATAGCTTTGCAAAAAAATCTTTAGATATCACACTTCCCAGCAAAAACAGTTGTGTTGTTTTTTTAAGTAAATGACAGAAAAGAGGAGTTGAAGACAAATCACAAAAAGAAATAAATATGTTGGCAGAGAAAAGAAATGAGTACAAGACTTATTTTACCAATGTGTTGCAATAGTGTGGTAGCTAAAAGAAAATATTTTATTTTTGAATCCTATGTGCCCATATGAGAAGAGGTCAGTGCTCCTAAACCACAGTTAAGAGCAGCCACCATTCCTCCCTATCTTAAATTTGAAGTGCATTCTTTTTATATCCAATAAAAACTTCTGATGTGAATCCTGAGAATCCATCTGGCTCCTTTTTAGTTATATAAAAGATTTTCATTTGGTCTTTAAGTATAGGAAAAAATTAAGTTTCCTAAAGATACAAAACAAAAATTTCAATGGAAGATCAGGAATAAGAACTTCATTCTTTTGTAAGATGGTATTTATTCCTTTTAAAAGATCTTCAGAAAACAATAACACTGAAAAAGTTACCTTTTCATATTCCTCCTCTGTAGGATTATACTTTCGCAACCATTCTGCCAGAGGCTTGTCTTTAAAAGAGCCTGTCACTCCATATTCCACTTGAATTTTCCTAAGTGTATCTGAAGCAGGAACAAGCTCTACCATGCCTTTATACAAAATATAACAAAGTGTATTTAACCATCTCCTTAAGTTTGACTGCATTTTCATTATTCAGTAGAAAGTTTCATGACAATGATAGATTTTATAATCTTAGACTAGGTTTTTTTTCAAAAGCCAGTTAGGTGTAAAAAATAGTGCTACTAATCCAAGTAGACTGTATTACAAAACATACTGTGAAACACATGTAGCAATCCCAGTTGGCTTACTTTACTACAATTAGTTACAGTTGCTAGAATGCATATATAAATTATACTTTGAATAATTACTTTCTACTACATAAATTAGTACTGGTCTGTAAGCAATAACATAACAATATTTTGATGCTGACATTTCTCATGCACTGACACTTAACTAACTTATCTAGTAACTTTAATGGCTGTCAAGTGTTGAAACAGACCAGAATAAGGTCTGTTACTCCAGAAGTAAGGCAGTGGGCTTTACGTGCGGTTTTATTCTGGAGATACCATTTACTAAAAATATTTGTATAGCTAAATCATAAAAGGAAACGTTCAAGGCCAGGTTGGATGAGGCTCTGAGCAACCTGATCTAGTCAGGGATGTCCCTGCTCCTTGCAGGGGGGGTTGGACTAGATGACCTTTGAAGGTCCCTTCCAACCCTAACCATTCTATGATTCTATGATTCTATATTTGATTAACAGAATTTTACCTCTATCTTGGCAAGAGCTACTAAAGGCAAATCTGTAATTTACATCCATTTTTCTTTTCCACTTTAATCCTTCAAGTACTTTAGGAATACTAATATTAGCAGCAATAAAAAAAAAAAATATAACATGCTACGCAATCAAGTCATCCTTCAAAGTAGGAAGAAAAATCATCTGTTTCTCTAAAAAGCAAGTCTTACATAAATAGAAGCTTTTTACTTAGTTTAGCAAACCTAAATTTACAATGTTTCCATGTATTTAAGAGTTTTCATCATGCTGTTCTGACCTTAGCTTTTATCATTATTAATATTTGCACCACTGCTCATTGACAAAAGAACACGTAAGAATCTCAGGACTCAAGAGAAGGAACACATTTAAATGCAACTCAGCCATCAGGAAATTCAGAACCATTTAAACTTGCTATACTCTTGAGCAGTGAAGTTCCTTGCATGGAAGGCTTCTGGCCTTCCATTGTTTCTTGGGCCTGCCTATGCACATAAATTTTTTACTATCAGTGTGACAAGAAACTGGAGTGCAGGAGCAAATGTTATTTGCTTTCGGATGGATGGATGGATTCATTTGCATTTGGATTTGCACCTCGGTCTTTTCCAGTTGAGAGACACTTGAAGATAACCATCCGTAGATCCAGTCCCTCCTGCAGCCAGATCTTATCCATAATCTTAATCATTTGTAAAGCCAACATATCTTGTCGCAGATCTTCTCCAACCTTAAATGGAAAATTAAAAGTTAACTAGAGACATAATACACTTTGAACAAAAGTCAACTTCAAAACTGAATTGCTTTGTATTCCTAGGAAGTTATATATTATGCTACTTACTTCCTCATAGCTACACACTTAAAAAGAGAAACAGGCTACATTTAAGCTTTCACAGGCAATAGAATTACTTTTGCATTTTACAATGTGTTCAGATGTTGGTTTCTAGATACACAGGAGCAAACTCACAAAATAACTAAGCTTATTGGTCTAAGCTGAAGTTAATGGATATCAATGAAATACTGGCTATCATTCAACTTTTTTTTTCTACAAAACACATGTAAGGCCTACCTTAAACATCACATTAATTTCTTCTCCCAGAGGGTCTGCATTTATGAGTGCAATTTTCAGTGGTACTGCATTGGAGCTGAAGAAAGAACATGCCTACAAGTAGATTTAGTGTTAATACTCAGAAGGGACGACTACTGCTAGCCCAGAAAACAAGGGATTCTGACAACAAGCAGGTCTGACACAATGAGTCTATTCAGACTTTTAACACAGTGGTTGTGGCAAATACTTGCTTCCTTTGAATAAAGAGCCCTTTGGCTGCTATTTGTTGAATTCTTGTACAAAAGCCAATAGTGCTGCACAGTAACGTTTTACATATCTTGAAGGGAAGAGTGAATAAAATATGTATAAATATTTTATGAGCAGCTTTTTTTTTTTGAAACCTAGAAGATATTATAAAGAAAACCAACATGGGTATTTGCACGTTTCACAGTATTTTCTCATTTATCCGCTTTCAAGTATATATTCATGATTTAATAGTTACAGCAGAGAAGGAAAGATGAATTGTCTCTCCACACAGGAGTAAATTCCGTGTTTGCAGACTTTTAGGTTCTCAGTCACACGTGATGATATAATCAAGATTATGGTTGAGCAGATATTGTGAAACCTTGTAGAGTTCTGGAAAAATAATTTACTAGCTTCTCCTACATTACTACTTGCTGGACTTTCACACTATAATAAAGCTACTGTCTGCCTCCCTGGCTTCAGTGCATCTCCGGGACACAACCAGTACTGGGTAGTTTCAACTGTTTCAGAGTTATCTACTCATTGTTTGAACTTTATAGTCTCCTTCAATTTTCTTTTTTGATTATTACTGCAAACAGGACTTTTTCATGCACTTTGCTTAACTATAACCAGGAGTGTCGGTCTCAAAAGAGACAGAGTCTGAAGAAACAATAAGTTATTACAGATAAACATATTTTTAAAAAATATAAGTACCTTCATTGGTTTTACACAAGTATTTGTATAAATTTTATCTTTGCTGAATTAATTTCACTGCCTTATTCAATCAGAATTTTTAATTAAAACTCTCCCCCCTCAGCGCAAAGAGTTTTCAAGCACCTCAATTGATTTTTTTTTCTATTTGTAAAAGCTTTGGCTATATGTAATTATTACAAAAAGGTTTTGAAACTCTGAATATGCAGTACCTTAATATTTAGCTCTTTTGCCACAAGACTGGGATTAAGAGGCAAACGGCATTTGTTCTTCAAGAAAAATAACTGCACACGTTCCATACCATTTTGCAAGGCCACCTGCAGATAAAAAAAAAATTTCAACTGACATACTCCTAACTGGAGCACCTATAGAAAACTTCTGGACAAAGTTACCCTGAAGCCAATCTTTTAACTCCTCAGTGTCAAAGGAACACTAGGAATTGTAACTGCTGCTTTAGCAATTAAAAATACATAAGCCTAGCAGTACACACTAATATTACCAAATTTTGTGGGGTTCTTTTTGTTTTTTAACTGAACCAGATGATAGAATCCCACACCCTCAAATTGTAAGTTCGTATTATTAGCATATAAACAGGTACCACATTCTTTTGCATAATGGGATCATTCTTCAGCAGTACTAGCTTTAAATCCAATTTCAGTTTATTGTACACAGAAATCATTCTACTTTCTTACCCTATCACCTCAAATATTATGTTTCAGATGACAACAAATTCGACAAAAACATAAACCTCATTAAACCATTAAACCAATTAAACCATTAAACTTGTTAAAAGGCAGAGCAATAGATTCACAGATCTTCCTATATCTTGTATGTAACATTTTATTGAACTTAGACTAAAAAGGCAATTGAGTGGCCTGTTTAGAGGGCATACTCAGTCTAATCTTCCTAAAGACTATTAAAAATATATACACACCTGCCGAGCAGATCCACTTGTTTGCTTTACTCTTTCTGCTACCATTCCAAAAAGCTGCACTAGTCTGGTCTGCTTCTCCAGCTCTTCCCTCAGCCTTTTTCCACAGACTGAAAGAAAAGCTCCAAGAATTTGCTCATACCTTACACCAAACTTTGCATCATACAGTGTATCCTTAAGAAGCCTGAAATAAAGGATTTAAGTTAAATTTTCCTAAGGAAAATACTGCAAGCGATGCAACACTAAGAAATTAAGATAATTTAATGAATCACTACCATATATATCCAAAGTTACTGATATACAGGATATAAAAGGCATTAAGTTTGTGCCTTGCAGAGGCACTGTCTGTTTTTTCATGAAAACAAGCAGGATCTACATTTTGCATACTCTCCATTCATAACATTCATTGTTCTGAACTATGATGTTAAGAAATATTTTTTTTTTTTCTGGAAATATTCATTTTATAGTAAACGCTATGTGAACAAGCAAACAAAGAACATCTTACCAATACAGGTAGTGAGCTATTCGAATGCTTCCCAGTGCTCGAGCCAAAAGAAATTTGACAAGAGCACTGTCAAGGTAGGTTTCATACTTCAATGCCTAAATACAAACAAAATGAAATAAATCAGGTCTGGATTTAATTCTAGATGAAGATTGTGATTTTACGACTAATGCACAGACAGAATCACCACAAATCCATAGGACAGTCACAGAGTGATTATTTACTAAAAGGTTTTCCGTACCATGCCTTAAGGTGATTACGTATAGAGGCACACAATTGCACTTCTGCCACTAGTAATCAGCAGTTTCTTTGGGTTTTCAAGAGGAAAAACAAATTCTAACGTCAGTGTATGCAGAAAGTCTTACCTGCACAAACTGAGGAAGGAAATCTGTTAACTCATCATCACTTAATGTCTCTATCCAGTTCACAGCTGTATTCCGTACTTCCTGATCAGCAAACCTGGAAAGCCACCACAAGTCCACATTAAGTTTATTTTGTTCATGTAGGTTTTTTTTTTTCAGTTTTGTTTTTTTTTGGGGGGGGGTGGGGGGGGAGGGTGTTTTTGTTTTTGTTTTTTTTTAGATCAGCTACATGCAAAAGAACCTATATAAAATCTTTAACAGCTCAATAAAGGACCTACAAGTTTGAGGCCCTTCATCACCTAAGATGCAAACACATGTGCATCCTAATCTCTCAAAACATCAGTCTTGACAACCCGGGCTGCATAGCTTACTCTCCTGTTGCAAATCAGATTTCAGAATCCTAACTACTATTGCTACTCTTTCACTACATGACTTAGTTAAGCCTACATGAATAAAGCAAGCACGTGTTCTTACAATTTCGAAGAAAATTTAGCTTTTGTTACAAGAATCATAGAATAGTTTGGGTTGGAAGGGACCTTCAAAGGCCATCTAGTCCAACCGCCCTGCAAGGAGCAGGAACATCTCCAACCAAATCAGGTTGCTCAGAGCCTCATCCAAGCTGGCCTTGAATGTTTCCAGGGATGGGCCATCCACCACCTCTCTGGGCAACCTGGGCCAGCGTTCTATAACTCGCACTGTAAAACATTTTTTCCTAATGTCTAGTCTGAATCTACCTCCTTCTATTTTAAAACCATTACCCCTTGTCCTTTCAGAACAGGCCCTGCTGAAGAGTTTCTCCCTGTCTTTCCTATAAGCCCCCTTTCGGTACTGGAAGGCCGCTATAAGGTCTTCCCAGAGCCTTCTTTTCTCCAGGCTGAACAGCCTCAGCTCTCTCAGCCCGAAGAAATTCAGCAATATTTTCCGCAAGAATGCCATTCAGAATCTTCTACTGAACAGAAGTCATTTAACGCACAACACAACACACAGAATTTATTTACATTGTTTTTTCTTACTTTGAATCAAGTAGTTCCAGTGCAGCTAAGGGTGACAAAGGAGGCCACTGCTGAAGTAATGAATATATTTCTGGAAGACTTGCCCAGTCCCAATGAGGGGCACTAAACAATATTTTTGGTAGGCTACTAGTATGACTATAACAATAGTGTCTCTTCTCCCACAAGAATTCTTTATCTTCTTTTGATAGCCTGCAGACAAAAGCATTTTAGTTTATAACGCACATTACAGACCATCACTTGAATAATCCCCAATGCTAGTGGTCATTGTATACATACAGATAATCTAACAGAAAACTGAATGAAAATAAAATGGCTATTTCCTCCATAAAAGTCAAAATGAGAAGCAAAATAAAGCCTCAAACGTTATAGAAACAGTTGTTCAAAGTTATAATTTGGGCAGAACAAAAATAAGTTTTAATATAATATAAAATAAGCCAAAATGTTAAGTTTGGTGCAGGTGAGTGGGAAAGCCTGCCAGAACAGCTTCCAACCTTCCCTGTAACTGAAGAACCGCCAAGCACATATAACAGGCAGCCAAAATGGTGACAATCTTGTAATAGGAGAATACTGCCATGGAAAGCCCAGGTAAATCCATTAATCAGCACCCTTATTTTGCAAGTTTAATTCAATCTCTTGTTTAAGTCTCCACAGGTCTTCAAAATATACTAGAACCATATTGAAGAAATTTAAGGATAAATAAGCATTACATACTCTAGCCACAAATTGTCACATATAAACAGACCACAGCTAGAAAGAGATGAACATACCCAATAGTGTTATCCTTCAAGAGAATGGCAAGGAGACGTTCTCTCAATGGTTTTTCTAATGTTTCTATGGAATGATGCACAGTAGTCTCTGCAGCTTGAGGAATTTTATATTCAATATCAAAAGCGTGGGATGGAAAGTCAATCTGGAAAACAAAAAAAAAAAAAAAGAGAGAGAGAAAGATGAAAGCTCCTGCCTTCAACAACCTCAGATGTTTAGGCATCTGATCTCTAGTTCTACATGGGTAACTGTTTTCCGAATATTTTTTTCCACCTCAATTCTTCTAGATAACTATGATCCTTAAACGTATGACAGCTCTGATGCTGCACAATCTAGTAGTTGGAGTAGTTCTCAGAAGTGAAGTGAGAATGCTTAGAGCGGAGACTAATCACAGAACTTTTAAAATCCACAGCAGTGGTTTCAACCCAACCACCAACTCTGATCATGTTTTGGGACTGCTAAGGCAGGCCAAACAAGGTGCCCTCTCTTCTGAGAGAAATTTGGATTCTGAATTTAGAATGAGAGGTGCTTATGTTCTGTAAAGAAACTGGAATTGCTATTGTTTGGGTCTAGACAACACCCATCTCAGCATACACTTCTATAGATTGCTTTTCAAAGACACTCTCCCAGTACTGACAGCACTGATATCAAGGTATCTCCAGTTTCTCTTATTTCAAGACAGTGATTCAATAATTGACCTGTATACACTTACAGCAGCTTTCCATTCTTTGCCCTTAATGTTTAGTAATCACTATTCTATACGGGCTTTCAAGTATGACTTACCAATATTTACACTCTTCCCAAGTCATCAATTGATCTATTACCACTCATGTAAGTGTTACAAATCACAGTATTGAAACAAAATATAGTCAGATAAAGTCAGAATTATATATAACCTGCAATACTATTCTTTCCATATTTCCTTTCTTACTGGCCATCCCTGATGCATGATGTGGATGTGATGAGGTCCAGAGTTGCAAGAGCTTTGTCCCACAAGTCAACAATCTGAGAAAAAAAATAAACATGTACAGGTATTAGTGTCACAGTCTTTTTACTTCGTAGCTTAAAAAAGGGAATTACAATCATCAAATGTGAAATTAATTTATTTCTTTCCCTGGATGTCTTCTGTACTTTTATGTCCTTTAAAACGCTGCATACAACTTTTAGTTGGAAAAGGAAAAAGTTCAGTGCTGATACAGCTGACCCAGCTAAATTAAGTGCACCCTTATTTCTTAAGGAACAAAATGAATACTTTTGCCTCTAAGGAATAAATTGAACACACGCGCACACACACACACCTTCTTACTCTCTCATAAAAAAAAATGCACAGGCATATGAATATTATAGACATTGCCATTTGCCTGGACTTTCCACTAGATTACTAGATTCTGCAGGTGCATATCGGAGGACGTTTGTATTTGCCATTTTATGCCCAGTATTAATACAATTTCCAATAGTAGTAAGGCACAACTGAGGACAGTTCATACATCAGTTAAGTGCTGAATGTTAGGCACAGTCTCTATCAGTCTTTAAAAATCAAAATATAGTCTCAAAAGACTGCTTGAAGGCCAAGCCTTTAGTACATTTTGAAAGATATTTTAGGGTCTATATTTGTTTCAAAGAAACAGTTTTTATATGCAAATATTGATTAGCTGGGAACTTAGGATGCCAACAGAAATTACTAAATCATGCCACTAAGCATAACTGAACAGCTTGTTCTCTTTCCTTATTCTCCACTTTAATATACTTGCCACAGCCTTCCGTCTCATCCACAAGTAAAAATATTTTAAGGCACTCCACACACACTTTATCTGAAGGGATTTTACCTTGACTATAAATTCGTCCAAAGCACATATATGATCTTTGGTTCTTCCTATGTTTTCAGTCCTGCCTGCTACTGATGCTATTCTCAAGTGTAACCGGCATATTTAGCTAGTATTTTTAACTACCTAGGTACAGATTTAATTATGTAGACTGCAAGTGGATTAGACCACTAGTGTCTCTTACAGCTGCCACATACAGGCCATTCAGTAAACCCTGGTGCAACACATTCTATTGTACTGCTCTGCATAAACAGAAAAGACAGTTTTCTCCTCAAACTAGTATGAGAACACCATGCAGTATGAAGACAAGACAAATTTACAATTCAAATCAAAACAAAACCTACATTTTTAATCGAATACTGCAAAATGTGATATTTAGACTGGAGACTCAAATACAACATTTAAACAGAAGGCTGAAATAAGCATAATTTATGAAAAGAAATCCAAGTTTCAGTGGAGTGGACTGAAAGCAGCTGCAGGTCATCACTGCAATGCAGGAAAGTCTAAACTCTTAAGTACCCCCAAGCTGTTGGAATTATGATCATACAAAAGGGAAAGCAGAACAAGCAGGGCCACATGTAGAACCAGAAAACACAAACCACATGGAACAGACATAAGCAATACATAGAAGTAACTATCCAGGAAAGACTTGATTGTCTTTCTGCAGCCGTGGTTGACAGTTAGATAATTTAAGTTTCCAGTAAGACCTACAAGTTAGAAGCACATATAAATAAGGAATCATAAGCATAAATCCTGAAGCTATTTTGCAATGGTGTGATCATTTCCACAACATCATGCCTAATTCTGGTATCCACTGTCTATTGGCCAATGTTTCATTGAATGGCTACCAAAGTGATAAGGATTTTGGAATACACTTCGTAAAGAAAGTTTCAAGGACAAAGCAGCTTGAACAAATCCAGGAACACTTAACGGGGGAAAATAACAGTAGGCTTTTCATTCTTAGTGAACAAGGTATAACAGGATCCAACAGTTGCATCTGAAGGAAGTTCAGCTCAAAGTAGAAATATGCCATAAGTTTAACACAGTAGTAAATTATCCATTTATTTGAATTTTAATTTTTAAAATAAATCCATCTCTGAATCAAAAGGAATAATTTCAGAATGTCCTGAGATCTCTATTACTCAGAAACAGATTGATGGAAGAAATGGCTTATTTTTCCTATTAATGAAAAGACATCTGTATTTTAAGATACATCTAAATTTTAAAACAGTATTCTTGTTATCTTCCTGGCTTATATATTACCACTCTATTATCAGATTTAGGAATTTTTAAAAGGTTTAAAGAAAAAAAAAAAAAACACAAAATCAACATATCCAAAATTCTCCAGTTTGTCTCCCACATATGTGAAGTTATGACACATGCAAGCACTGAATATTTTGCAGCTGCTTTTATCCAAACAATATTCAACTTGTTCCAGCAAGTAAGTTTTTTCAGACAGTTACATGGAAATACTACAACACAGGACTGTGGTTTTTTACCCTATTTAACTGAAAGTATGATTTCTGTAACAATATCATTTACAATTCTTATTTTTATCATGGCCTCCTAAATTCAGTGTCAGAGAAGCAGTTTCTGTAGTTGTAGGAGTGGAGTAAGCTTTATATAGAGCAAATAATATTAAATATCTTACCCACATTTTGGATACCTACCGTCTAAAATCAAAAAGAGGTAGAGAAACCTGACCCAAAATTTCTGGGCCCTTTCTCTGCTTATTTGAGTCAGGAGAACTCCCGCTACTTTGATTTAGTATTCCAAACAAAGTCAGACACAAGAGTGATTCCAAAGGCAGCTGTGAAATCTGGATGGGGAAAATTATTCTGTAAAATAAAATTATTACAAGTCAGTCAGAGGAAAGACAGCTATTAGTAAGTTATAGGCTTATCCGCATAATCCCACTGATGCCTCTTGCTTTCAAGAAGTTAATTAACATTGAAAAACAAGTTTTATATTTCTGTGCAATTATATTTTACTCCACTTTATCTCCTGTACCAATAGTTTACAAAGGCTGCTAAATTACACTTCTGCATTGTAGCCAGATTTGGAACAACTCTTTTTAATCTTTGTCTATTAAATCACATTTCTTACACAGAACCACACTGCCCAGCATAACCAGTCTTCGCACTCTACTCGCTATGAGGACACACACAATTCCATGTTAGCCACTTCCTAATCTCTCAGATTTCAAGTCATTTGACAATAGTTTCCCATCCAAATGAAAGATTCTACTAAGAACTACTGAAAGTTAAATTCAATTGGTACAAAATCAGTACCCAAAAAAAAAGCAGCTGAGAAGCATACACCTCACTGAGCAATTCAAACTCAGGTTTTTGTTTACACTGGTTTTATTCCTTCAAGTGCTCTTTAAGTTTCGCTTTCTCTAACACACCAAAATATCACTCTAAAAGTTATCACAGCATATTACTAAGCCAATTACTCTATAAAACACTACAACTGCATTAAGCAGCTTATTAGCAATCTAACACATCTTTCACTGTAATACACTAATGCTTGCCAGCAAAAGATCTGACAATTAATCCCTCGCATCATCAGAAAAAAAAGGTAGTTGGAGTACTCTCTGAGGGCAGGTATTCTAGAACCAGAAACTCTCATTCCTTGTCTGAAATAATTTGTAGCTGTAGACTTTCAGGGTATTCTTCAGAGTCCACCTCTGACCTTTAAAAACAGTCAGGAAAATAGATATAGAGCAGTGTGGAGCCCACCTGAAGCGCTCTAGTTACAACAGGCTGCCTGGTAACTATTAAGTGGAAAAGAGTAAGCTGTGCACAGATAATGAAAAATATTTTCCCCTTTCAGTTATCAGGGATCACCTGCCATCCTCTCCTTATTCCTTCTCTTCTCTTCTTCCTATCTACCCTCTACTCCTACACCATATAAAGAGAAACTGAAGTTTAGTAGCTCAAACCAGAGAGTCTTATATGCTACAGACAGATATTCTTAAGCACTTATACATTTGCTGTCTTTATAGAAATAATGCTAAATCAGATGTTTAAATTCAGGTACAAAGTTGTTACAACGTATTTGGAACACAAAAACAAATCAGTATTAATGTTAGAAAAAGTGAATTGTTTTTCCTCCCCATTTACATAATCTGAGCACTACTTAGAACCAAGCTTTATTGACTCTTCTTTAAGCAGCACAAGTTGTTCCCATTACAAGGAACGCTATGACCTTCCCAACTCCTTTTAATTGTATACTACAAACACAATAGTACAGGGCACTTGTCCAGCACTTCCATTCCCACTTGTAAAATAAGTAGTGAAATATAATTTGGAAAAATATTTCTGATTTTGGTCAGTGAGTCTCACACGCTGTTCTTTCAACATTTCAAACGGAATCAGAAGCAAGAGTTGCTTGAATGACTGTATTCAGCGGCTAGCTAGGCAGGTTCTAGCTAAAACAAAATATCGTAGTGAGTTTTAACATGTTGAAGTCACTTACAGTTCATCCCATTTAATCAAGTAGAAGAAGTTCTTGTATGTGCCAACCTTCTTGGATTGAACAGGTTTAAAAAGATCTTTTCCATTATGGGTCAGAGAACAAATCAAGTAGTATTTTTCATAACTGGACATGGAAAAGAAAGTAAATTAAGCAAAGAAACAAACAAATCTATAAAAGGATTAATTTTACAATTAATAAATTACTCACTTTGATATCCAACCAGGAGAAATCCCATGCGCAGCAAATATTGTGAACTGGAGATGTTCTGTGGCAGTCCATGCTTCCTTGGTACACTTACCATCTTTTGGAGACATTGCTGCAGAACTGCTACATGAATTCATGTGGAGTCGCAGAAGGGCCTCAACGGCTGTTGTTAACTGGTCTATACTCACTTTCAGATGGTCTTCAGACTGCAGTGAACCTAAATTATAATTTATCTTTAATGCATGTCTTCCTAAAACAGCTGCCTGAAAGCCATTTTAAAATAAAATTGAAGAACTCTACTCACCAGATGAGCTCTTGCTAGTGTCATCACCACATTTTAAGGATACCTACACAGTAAAGTTAGGGCAGATTTCAGTAATAAGAAAATATTAATTTTCCATTGCTTTTAAGTATCTTGTACAGAAATTACAAAACATATGAATTAGGCCCATATTTGAGTTTATGTAACACATCTTTTTACTCAAAGTTCCTCAAGACTTAACAGACAGCACCACAATTTCCATATCACACAGCAACTATTCACCAAGTGAAAAGCTCATATTTTGTCATGTCACAACTATTTTGACACCCTTTAGGAACTCTTAAAAGACACAGCACATTGGAATATTGCTCAGGATACTCTAACTTCTCTGACTAGAGACAAAACTTGGTCAGGGCTGTTATGTTTGAAAGCAGAAGCTGTTAGCTCTATTACTAAGTAATTTGAGCCTAACAGTCATTTTGTTTATGGCATTTGTTCAGGTATTTTTTGTAGGCAGAGTTACTATAAATTTACTGAATTAAAAAAAAAAAAAAAAAAGGTTAAACAACTGAGAACACTGAACAGCAAGTACTGTCACCTTGTACTATTTGCTGTGTTTGCTTCTTGATCTGCTAAACTGGAACTCCAAACAT
>WHYT01016085.1:303865-315242 GCA_009806455.1 Tetrax tetrax
ATGTAAAAGTTACTGGTTGCTGGAATTCTTCAATTTCTATAGAAACCTTGATACTGGCACTCTCCCCGCTTATATTTCTTTGCAGCATGATTGGACTCAGCACAAAGCCTGGATTTGTTTGCTGATTAGCATAAGGAAACTTGGTTCTTAATCTGAAAGTAGAGAAGGTTTAAGAAACATTGCAATGGGTAAGTCTAAGATTAAAGCAAAATAACATGGTAATAACCACAAGCCAGAACAGCAAATACTACCTTTTGCTCTTTACTTAAATTTTATGTACAAAACACCATTTAATTTTTTTTACTCTCAACAGAACACTGCCCACAATAACTGTACAAGTAGTAGCTAGAGGGGAAAAAAAAACCCTAGCTTGTAATTAGGCGGGTTTTCCATATAGCTTAAAATATTCAATAGGTCAATGCTTACAGGACATATACAGCTTCTGTAGAAGCTAAGCTCTAAAACAGTTTTTAAAAAGTTAATCCACAGCATTTGCTGAAAATTAGTCTTAAAAAGGGTAAATTCTTTTATGTACAAAAGACCACAAAATTCTTTTCGTGTTTCAGTTTTTGGAAGTCTAATCTGAACTTAGATACTATGCAGAAGGTAGTTATTCCAAGTTGTGTAAATTGAGAAAGAGGCGTAAATTAAGGGAAAGGCTTTTATTTAGGACACAAACAGTATAAAACATTCACCTAGTAATGAACAGAGAGTACTATGATAGCCGTTTTTAAATTTCTGCTATTTAACATAGATAAAATAATTTAACCTCAATCTTCTGCCAACTGTAAGGTAGTATTATAGGAAATTAAGAACAGAACTAATCTATAATGGTCATCTATTTAATAATCCTGATTCTAGACAACAGCATGAATAGGGGAAGAAAAAAAAAAGAAAAAAGAAATCCCTCTAGCAAGAGTTGTCTGGTCAAAAGTCCATCAGCATTTAAGCACTGGGCCTTGAAAGAAAGGGCAACAATTAGACTTCATTAGAAGCTCTGCAACAAGCCTATTTTATGCAGGCTTTGTCTTAACATTGTTCATTAATAAGTTTTGCAGGTATATGACTTCTCATTGGTTTTATGGAGTTTGCTTTTCATTTCCTAAACATCCCTGTTTTAAAAAGTAGCTGTTATCCTCCAGATTCAAAGATCTCTATTTCCCCCATTATTTATTGTATTTTGATCTTGAAAAGAAAAAAAGCAAAACTCCTAGTTTATCTTCTCTAGGAAGAAAGCAAAAAAAAAAAAATTATCTCATTAAATTGTGGGAGTAAGCAAAAAAAAAAAAAAAAAAAGGTTAAACAACTGAGAACACTGAACAGCAAGTACTGTCACTTTGTACTATTTGCTGTGTTTGCTTCTTGATCTGCTAAACTGGAAGTCCAAACATGATACGGTATTATAGCGATGTCTAGTCTCAACAAGGCCACTGCTAAGGCCCAAAGGTGACAAATCATGGGAATTTACTCCCTTCTAATAAGGATGGGTTTCATGTCAAATTCAACTTCTGATAAAACTAAAAAACTTTTAATGAAAACTAAGTTTGTGATTTAAAAACAAAACCCAGTGAATTCCTAATACAGAGAAAGTCTAAGAAGTTTGGCACAACTGCTGCAGAAGAACGAAAGCTCTCCTTACACTTTTAATTGAGCATCTTGCCAACTTGAAGTTTTAACTACTAAAACCTGCACATTCTTACAAAAAACATGCAGAAACTTAAGGGAGGAGGAAATCACATCTTTTTCCTCTTTCAGAAAAACTGTCATATGTTTTCACCATACTTGTCAAGTAGTCCAAGTACGTTTGGATGATAGGGTGCTAAAGTGTGGAAACAGCACAACACATGCAATTTTCTACTTGATAATCTACTGTTGTCCTTTTACTTTTTGGCTACTTCCAACCACAAAACAATTACTTAAAAAAGAATAAGTCAAACAATATCTTACATAAGGTTTAGATGCAACTGGCTCCAATCTGGGCAGCAATTTTGTTTCTGAAAGTAATTCTATATGCCTTCATACACATTACTGTTTAAGCCAATGTTCATCACAAGAGAACTGTAGGCTTTAATTGACAAAGAAGTATCTTTTTCAAATTCTACTGAGATAGCATTATCTTTTGAAGCTATTTTTACACTGTAATCTAATTATTTCTATGGCTTTTTCCTACCAAAAAGCAAACATTGAAGAAACATTTGATATGCTATATTTCACAAAGTTTTTTTAATGTCTTCTGCATTTCCTTGCAAGAATTTTAGTTCCTGTGGCAACTATATTTATTTGGTCTGTGCATTTTACAAGAATTCTGCTCAGTATTACAAATATATCACTGAGCTGATGAAGCCAAAATTGAATAAAACAACACATGAATTGCCACTTTAATAAGGCAGCAGGACAATAGAAATAGCATTACAAGACTATTTAGCTTTTTTTTATCTGCCCACTTCTCAATTTAATTACTGTTTTTGACAATGTGACTTGAGACCAGTTCTGCTCAAGCAAACTTGTAAGTTCAAAGTTACTTGTCAAGTTCATTGTAAAACAGTTATCAAAATCTGTGCCATTTGAGAGATTTTATTTTTTGTCCATATGCTCAGGAATGCAGGAGCATGAACTCTTAGTGTTTTAAGATGCTATTGCTATTCACATAAATACAGAAAACACAGAATGTGAATTCCTCCTTTAAGCATAACTGTACTGATTTTAGAGAGCATGAGCTAGCTGCCAGTTTCCCTCAGTCAGATCTAGTAGCATCTACTGTGACACAGAAGCCTGTCGTTACAGAACCAGAAAACAGCATTTTAAAACTAGTTTTTAAAAAGTCACTATTTAGAACAGGACAGGATTCCAAGAGGAAGCGATTAATGCATTAACAGCAATGAGATTTTAAAATAAATGGAACTTATCAGGTAAAATTTAAAAGAGAAAAAAAAACAAACCCAAAAAACCACCAAACCAAAAAAAAAAACCATAACGTGGACTAAACTGTCACTGGTATTTGCAGCTACCAAAGATTATAAAATAGTTTTTATCAGTGTCCAAAAGCATACCTCAGAATGTGTTTTATAGTGTGAAAGTTTACCTCAGTATTTTTAGTCCTTGGAAGGTTAACAGCCCTCCTCAGCCTCTTTACTGATTCTGTTATTGCGGGAGTTTCTACACAATCCAACGTAGAACAGATTTTTCTGACAGTCTTAATTACATGATCTACTGCTTTATGCTGGTTCTAATAAGGAATGTATGAGAGAACAAATTGATGTGATCACAGTTGTAAAACCCACTACTGCTTTTTTTTTTTTTCCAGAATGAATTGCCAAGAAAATTTCATTATAAGACACATATCTCAATTACATTAAATTGTAGTACAACAATTCGATTAAACAAAAACATACTATTGAGAGCTTCCTTATAGCTGAGTTATGAATGCCAAAAAACACAGGAGTAGTATGGATTCTAGAGTGGTGTCCCAGGAAACATTAGGAAGTTTCCAACCATTTTTCTGTTAAACTGTAGGCAGACGAGTATTTTCTAAAGAGATATTAACCTCAAATTCCCTTACGGCATAAAAAGAAAGTGTAGTTTAAAAAAGGAGATTCAGTTAGTCTTAGGAAGTAATGCAAAAGCAGCGTTTCCATTTCAGCCCTCTTAAAACATACAGGTTCAAATTACACTTACACTACAGTATAGCTTCCACAATGGAACTTTAACTTTCTTACTTCACTTTTGAAAAAAGTTTGTTGCAACTTTTGCCTTACATATTATTTAATTTACATGGTTCTTCCAGATGACGCAATTGCAAACTGTCATCTTGGAGAAGGAAAAGAAGAGAGATCGCACATTTAACAGGAATCTTTTTTGAAAGAAATAGACCAGCTTCTTATCAGAGAATGAAAATGCGGTAGGCTGCCTAAGATGAAGTCGAGATGCTCCTAATATTCCCTTCCTTCTCTTCAAATAGAAGCCACTTAATTTACATCTAAATTATCCTAGATTTCTTTTTTTTTTTAATAAGCAAAGTCTTCATCCAATTTGAAAGAACATATGTAGAAAATGAAAATATTTGCTTCAAAGTAACTGTTTACTTTTTAAAGGCTTAACGTATAGGTTTATTTCACAATCACTTATGAGCGCTTACAACCCCGTAAGAGGGATTAGTGTAATATCCTCTTGGTAAGATGTAAACTGGTTCCCAACCCCCACTCTCCCCATCCCTCCAGACATATTCTCATGACCTTTCCTACAAATTGAGAGCAAAAGAAGCTATTTGAATAAAAAAGGTTTTGTTTTGGGAGTTACCTGGCAACAATTAACTTTGTCCTGGTAAGATAATAACCATAGAAGTCAGAAGACATTGTAAATATTTAAGCCGTACTTTCAAGGCTAACACTTTGAAGTAACAGCTGTTTTGACACATGAAAAGCAAAATTTCCACTGCTATTTTCCTCATAGGCTCTCAAATTAATCTCAATAAAAAGACAACATGCAACTTTTGAACTGCCCAACGATGCAGATTAAAGGCTATGTACAAGTCATTTGCAGGTTATTTTACCCTGTTTCACTTTGATTAGCAAGCTTCAGCTACTGAGTATGTACAGGAATTCACCACAAGAAGCAAAAAAATTCCAAATGCACCATAACCATCATTACCTACAAGCTACATCTCCCATCCTCAAAAAGACTGTAGATAGCACGACATAAGTCTGAACTGAGATGTTTTGCATTCCTCATCTCAGCCTGTGAAATCACAGTTAAACAAGCAAGCTGAAGCAGCTGCAAGAGTGAAGTAACAAAACCACCACCATATCAAGCAGCAGTAACATCTCACTCTTCTACAAGACTGTGTTCAAAACTACCCTTGAGAACATGGTGAATCAGCGTCAAGGGAATTAAATAACATTAAGGGAATATGCAAATAGCAGATACCAACTTGTTCAGACCTGCATTCCTGGAGAGCCAAACAAACATAGTGGGAAGTAAAGGTACTGTAATTAAGTCATTCATTTCAAGACTGTTCTTACAGAAACTGTTTAAGAAACATAGTTATCTAATGTTTAAGAATTTAAGTTTCCAAGTTATATTACTATCAAGAGTTAATTAAGCTTCTCTTTTTAGAAATAATAAAGCAGGTTATCTTCAGCTTGCTTTTGCATTTGGGAAATCACTCCAAACTACTTTACATGCAAGCTGTTTTAAGCTACCTATCATACACTGAAAGAGACAATGGTTTTGACAGTGTATTTTAAATTAATCCAATAGTGCAGAAATAAGATGTTACTACACTTTTTGTAAGACTTACTTGTATGTTCCAAATATGCTTCAGTTATAACTCCCATTGTACACAACTATTACTGCTTACTTTTGTGTAGCTTTTATCTGTTACCAATGTATCATTCATGGCTGACAAGTGACGTAGTCAGGATTCAGAACTTTTCCCTATTCCCTAAAATTAATCTCTTCCAGTATTTTTGAAGAAAAGGTTATTTTGCACCCCAGGACTTAGAAGGCACATTTCTAGCTGTGATAAGGTAATAATTATTTTCCAATAAAATCCAGGAAGAAAAGAAGAAAAGCAATCTAAAAATCCACAATTCCAAATTTATATTTGACAGCTTGTTCAGATCTCAGTTTCCCCAAGACTACCTGCAAATCTTTTTTCCAACTATTACATTAGTGAACTTTCTCATGCTACTTTTGGTTCAGCAGTAATTTACAATGACCTTACCTCACTTTTAAGAGCTATGTTAACTTGTTTGTGATACACATCAAGAAGCTCTTCAATAGAAGACCTGCAAGAAATAGTAGTTATTGAACACAAGTGCAACAGCACAACACAAGCTCGGTCAGAAATTCAGCAGTGGGCTTGATGAATAAAATAACTACATAATGTTACCTTATAATAGGTTCTCTGAAAGGCTTTTCTACTTTGTAGAGGTGTTTTGTTAGATGTATGGGTGTTCTGTCATCATCTTCCTGCAATAAAATATTAGATATTAAATCCAGTTCTCACCTTTCTGTAATTTGTAATACTATTTTAGAAGTTTCATTACTAATACCTGTGGAGTAGAAGGGGAATGATACAAAGCAATCTATTCAAAGAGTAAAAAAAACCACACCTAATTAATAGCCTATGAAACATGTACACATTGGGACAGAGAGAAGAGGGAATAAACAGCAATCAAGTGCCTAACTACGCAGATATCAAATATTTCTCCCTTCCTCTTTGATACATACCTAATTAAACTCAAAAACTGTTCTCAACTTTTATTTAACTCTGAAATTTGCTGCTTCTTTTTCAGGCTTCAAGTTTAGTCCAAACGCTTACATACTTTTCCTAGCTATAGCACTTAGTCTAGTAAGAGCGATTGTCCATATTTATATTATTTGCCTTGTGAAAATTCAGCATGTACTTCATTTCCTCTTAGTATGAGAGAATATAATTCCCAACACCAAGCAGACATTGTTAATCACATAAAAAGGTTACACCTCAGATTCACTAACTCTGATAGAAATCCCAATCTCTTGAAGATTTACATTGCTGCTGCAGTTTAGGAGGTACTTACTGTTCGTGCCAGATCTCTGCATATTACACTATGGGTCAAGAGCTGCAGTTTGATTTCTGTATCCCACTTCCGACAGTTCTGAATATATTCATGACTTCCTACGCAGTGCTTACTGTTAAACAAAATAAAACTATAGTTACACCAAAAATATGCAGTGTTTTTCAAAAAACTCACATGGGATATTTAAGGCAACTTGTTGGCTGAAAATAAGGAAATGGTGAATCAACCTCCACACATACTACTTAAGCTGATTTTTACTTCTGCAGAAGTTTTAGTATACTATTACAGACACCTATACTTTTGCTAAAGCTCTTAACTACTGTGGCTAACACTGAAACCAAATGTACTAACCCAGAAAACTAATGCGGATTTGTAAACCATTAGCTTCAGGAAAAAAACAAAACAGATTATTTCAGACTATTAGATATCATCAGTAGGTTTGGTTTTTTTTCCTGGTTGCTGGGATTTGAAAACTACATCTACAGAAATGCTCTAGAAACGTGCATCTGAAAAAAACTGTTTGTGTTCAACACAACAGATGGCAGATCAGAACAGATTTCTAGGAAGCGGTTGAGAACCTACTTTGCTGTATCCCAGAGCAACTCTAAAGACTTCTGATCTTTGTGCGAAGTCTGACTCTTCTATGTTTTTAAGATTTCTCCTTTCACGTATTTAATCGTTAAAGATACACTTTCCAGTAACTGTGCCCTGAAAAAGCATGAAGTTAAATATTAATGAAAAAGAGTTCGCTTACTTCTGTAAAACTTCTTCTTGGCCACAGACTTTAAGGATGTAGCTGCCAATGTCCACTTCGTTCAAGTCATCATGCACCCAGCAAAGTGCCTGCATTATTATAAGCTCAACAGGGGAACTCACTGTTTAAAGAAATTACATCTTCAAGTTAAATATAAATCTATAGCAAGTGATATTAACCACTGTTCACTCACAAATTGTAGTTATTTAATGAAGTTTATTTTTCTACTTGTAGGGAAGACTCTTATGCTTCTATAATATCCTAAATTTCACAGTTTGAGATCTTAACATTTTTGTGTAAAGAAAGGCATCTTACAAAACTTGCCCATAGGTTAAGAAATCAATAAATCCTTTTTAAATTAGGATACAAGGTAGCCACTCAATCAAAAGTACAAAAACAGTCTGCAATCTGTTTTCCAGGAGTTTTCATATGAGGATAGCCCTTTGTTTTAATTATAAATTTGCCTTATTTAGCAAGGACTTCAAATACATAAGTGATCCCAGAGCTGCTTTAAGTTTAAAAGCAATCATCCAAAAAGCTGGAGATGAAACTTCTCTATTTTTTCTGCTTTTGAGGAAGTCAGTATCAGCTGTAGCAGAAGCAAACCCTACTGAAAGTCCTGTTTTTCTTTTTCATTTCCATTTGTCTAGGGCAGTTTCCACATTATACAGATGAGATGTCAGTATGCATCACCAAGCTTTTGCAAAAATCAGCCCTTAGCTACCAGTACTTTCACATCAGGCTCCAAACACACTTTTTTTTAAAAAAAAAAAACAACCAAAACAAAACACCAAAAACAATCTCTTCCATCCAGCAACTACAGAGCAAAAGAAATAATCCCAGTCAAGCCCCAAATCCATTTCCCCACAGCTGCCAGCTGTTACTGACAAAAAAATAGATATGTTTTACCACAAACATTTCAAGTACAAAATGCTCTCTACATCTCCCTACCAGGTTTCTGATCTTCTCTTTTAAATCATTTGCAAACAATGTCACCAAATGCCTCAAAATTCAGTAGAAAACACTGTACAAAAAGCATTTTGTTTTTTCATCAGTACCTTCAGAGTGGTTGGGGTTTTTTCCCCCCCTTCAGGGACCTTCCTAATTTTCCCAAATCATCTTTTTTTTAAGAAAGAAATGTTACTACTGTGGTGGATACAGAGAGGTAATGCGACAACATTTTCCATCAAATAACACAATTGGTTCATTGCATTAACAGAGGACTAATTATTACAAGCACAGAGGTATTTGATAGCATACGAATAATGAGTATGCAGAATTCAAGAATAAGGAATGATAAGTAGTATGAATTCAGAAACACTATTTAACTGTTTATTAAGACTATTTAACTTACTATTAATCTAGAGTGAAATTACTGTACTACTTTCATCAGAGAATATGGTGGTTGACATAATAAAAAAAGATGCAGTCATTCATGGGCTACAGTCACAAGCTGCACTGGCCAAAGTCTGCCAGTCCCGCAAAGCATAGTGGAGCACTGCAAAGATTACGTTCCCACCTTTTTCACACCCTCCATCTTACTGACAGACATTCATTTCTTGCTGACACACAATGATTGCTCAAGTAGACTTGTACTTCCAAGTCTAATAAACAAAATGAACAGATATACCCAAATAAGCTCTAAAGTCAATCTCCTTCCCTCTTGGGTCCTTTCTACACATTGAGTTGTCAGAACACTGAAAGGTTGCTGTTTCTTCTAAGCAGGACTGAAAGCCATACTGAAGTACTTCCAGCAGTAGGATGCTAAGGTATGCAACAATTTGACCAAGAATAGAAGGAATTAAAGGAAGAGAGTAACTTTAAATGTGTCTACTGCTAGTCACATATGATACCTATCTTTCACTAGCTACCGCAGGCAAGCAGTTTAACTGTGATTAGTTTCAGCATCAGAACAAGGAAGAGAGCAAAGAATAAGATATATGGTGCCAGAATGCAAAACACATTCCAAGGTATTCACAAAACTTCTAGAAATAAAAGGGCTGAAGCTGTTACGATTTAGTTACCAAAGCCTTCTGTAGGAAAGGATGAAGCCTGTAGTAGTAGGAGAGTGTAATCCTAAGGGTGAAAAGCAGAAATTGTTTCTAGGCTATACTTACGGTCCACCTCATTTCTTAAAAAAAGAATATTACATCACAGCAGAATAACTATAAAGCCTTGCACATTAATACAGAATGAAAACACACATCGTGAGCTTGTTTTCCAATAGAACAGATAGTTTAAGTGAATAATAGAGTAACTTTCTATCTTTTGAGAACAACCAACTCTAAAGCATCTACACTGTTACAGGTAGAGAACCAAATGATAAAAATCACCACAGCACAGATCCACTACCAGGTAACGTGGTCTGGACATCGGAATCCTCAGAAGGGCTAAGAGACTACAGCAGTAATGAGGCTAACCAGAAAGTTGCTCCTAAGGTAATTTATTATCAGTTATTTTATCACCAAGAACTGGTGATAAAAGGTTGACAGCGTCCAGAGTTCCAGCTTTTAATACAAACATGCTGTGCAGTCTTAACTGCACAGAGAATATGAATTTATGTACAACGACAAGGCAAACTCAAAAGTTCCAACCCAAACTAATACGCCTGGTTACCCACAAAACTTGACCAGCTAGTTGTGGCACAGTATTATTTTAGTGTTTGTGTTCATAAGCATATCTTGAAGTCAAGTAATAGATAATTTCAGTGTTTATTCTTATTTCCCAAAAGCAATTTGTCTGAATTTTTAGATAGCCTGCAAGAGTTTATTTAAACATATGTTAGAGTGTTAAAATAAAAAATTAAATTAAAAGTTAAGAATCTCAGTCCTGGTGTCATCGTACCCTCAGTTACCATAAAATAGGTCAAACTCTTGAAAAACTAGTTTTAACATTCCCAGCTGTGGACAGAATAGTGCTTCTGGTTCGCTTGGCTTTCTTTTTAAAAAAAACAAGAGTGTTTCACCTTGTCAGCTTCTAAATATTTTATGACAGAGGCAGTGACACAGAATTAGTTTCTTTCTTCAGTTACCTTTTCCATGTTTCCCACAAGCAATCTACGCACCTGAGACCAGGGATTACAAAACCTGAATGCCACTGGCCTATTCTGAGCATACAGTCTTAACTCACCATTCTAGGTCTTACAAGCAAATACCAATTTAAAAAGCCAAAACATACCATCACATGTAAAAGTTACTGGTTGCTGGAATTCTTCAATTTCTATAGAAACCTTGATACTGGCACTCTCCCCGCTTATATTTCTTTGCAGCATGATTGGACTCAGCACAAAGCCTGGATTTGTTTGCTGATCAGCATAAGGAAACTTGGTTCTTAATCTGAAAGTAGAGAAGGTTTAAGAAACATTGCAATGGGTAAGTCTAAGATTAAAGCAAAATAACATGGTAATAACCACAAGCCAGAACAGCAAATACTACCTTTTGCTCTTTACTTAAATTTTATGTACAAAACACCATTTAATTTTTTTTACTCTCAACAGAACACTGCCCACAATAACTGTACAAGTAGTAGCTAGAGGGGAAAAAAAAACCCTAGCTTGTAATTAGGCAGGTTTTCCATATAGCTTAAAATATTCAATAGGTCAATGCTTACAGGACATATACATCTTCTGTAGCAGCTAAGCTCTAAAACAGTTTTTAAAAAGTTAATCCACAGCATTTGCTGAAAATTAGTTTTAAAAAGGGTAAATTCTTTTATGTACAAAAGACCACAAAATTCTTTTCATGTTTCAGTTTTTGGAAGGCTAATCTGAACTTAGATACTATGCAGAAGGTAGTTATTCCAAGTTGTGTAAATTGAGAAAGAGGCCTAAATTAAGGGAAAGGCACAAACAGTATAAAACATCCACCTAGTAATGAATAGAGAGTACTATGATAGCCGTTTTTAAATTTCTGCTATTTAACATAGATAAAATAATTTAACCTCAATCTTCTGCCAACTGTAAGGTAGTATTATAGGAAATTAAGAACAGAACTAATCTATAATGGTCATCTATTTAATAATCCTGATTCTAGACAACAGCATGAATAGGGGAAGAAAAAAAAAA
>WHYT01016085.1:315262-333539 GCA_009806455.1 Tetrax tetrax
AAAACCTTAGCACTGAGCACCTTAACAATTCTGTTGCATTCTTGAAAAAAAAACAAGACAAAACCAGGAAAAACTGGGATAAGAAAAGGGAAAAGAACACATACAGAAATCCATCCCATCAAGCAAAAAACAGAACTGGCCCTGTCAATCTAATTGAAAATGAGTTATTTAGCTTTGCTTTTTTTTTTTTTCTCCTGAAAGCTAATTTGTGTTCAGTAATTTCTTACTTCGTAACTGCTTGAGAAAAAGCTGACAGTTCTTGGTTCTGCCCTTCAATTTCTTGGAGAAGCACGTTTTCTGTCAGCATGCCAGTGGTCCCATTGTCTTTCTGCAACTCAAAGATAACACAGTATTTAAATAACTGCAAACATATTCCTATAGCCAGCAAAACCACTTGCAGATGATAGATTTTCAGGAGTCTGAGGTTTACTATTAGTTTTATGTTTACTTCTGTAAGGAGGAAAATGTGTACCAAGTAAAGATTCACTGGACCAGTGACTCCTTTTAAGGTGATTTATTTGACAGCATCATTACCAGTTTAGATTAAGTTGCAAGCATAACAGTTCCTGAGCTCTCAGAAGTGACCTGCTGCATTAGAATTTGGCTAGATTTTGCTGAACCAAAGAAGGTTCAGACAGAAAAATATTTTCTCCTGCACTTCTGCGATTCAGTCTTCAGTATACAGAAAGAACCATTACACATCAGTTCTGCCCAGGACTACCTTTTCCTACAAAGCAGGAAAAGATAAATTGTACACTGGAAGGAAGTAGCATTCAGAACACTAAACTCAGAACTAATCTTGTGGTATGAAATTACTGCTGTTTTAATCCCTTATGCCATATGCACCCGCCAGCTCCCAAAAATGTAAACCACAGTCTTTGAAGTATCCAATCTAAAAAACAGTTGCTGAGAGAACTGTAGTTTCAAACAACAAAATTTAATAAACTTAAAAAAAAAAAAAAACCACAAACAAGAAACTGCAGCAGTTTTAAATCCGTATCTGTTTCTGATCCAGTTCACAATACAGCCATACAAATACCAGTGTAAGGAAAAAGCAGAGAGCAGCTGGAACAACCAGTGGGACTGAAGTGAAACTCCATCATCCGTAGTCTAACAGCCACCACTGGCCTGAAGTGCTCACACAACTCCAGCCAGATACTCCCTGGAATAAGTTGATCTTGAGGAGTTCGTTCATGTCCAACCTAGGATCATTGTGCACAGAGGATAAAGCCTTCTGATCAGTCACATTTTACATCCAGAGCTTTTACAATGCTCATACAAACCTTTAAACCACTCAGAAGTCCACCCCCCCCCTCCAAAAAACCCCAAAACCCAACCAACAGACTGCACTACAGTTTTCCTGAAAATCATCACAACTTATTCATACTTGAAATAGTATAACTACTTAAATACTACTTGAATAGCATAACTACTTAAGTAGTATGTGGGTTATCTATTATTAGCCCACAAAGTGAGCTGAGCAGCTAATTTCATTAGAGCATATAAAACAATAGAGTCAAACTAGACTGTCTCAGAAAAGGGGTCGACATGCAGAGCTAGGGACTGTCAGGTCTTTTCAGCACTTTTTTTGCCTCAAATTAACTTGTACAGCATAACCTTAGAAGGTGTAATACACACAACTTATAATTGCCACTTGAATTGTATTTACATCTAGTTATTTCAGCTAAAATATTGGTTTCATGAATACTGATCAGTTCAAAAGGATAAATTCTATGTAACTGGGGATTAGCCATACCATGGGAAGTGATGAGAGCGAAGTCGTAAAGCCACAAATCTGGAACAAGGTTCAGAGGTGTGTACCATACCTTAAATTTAAGAAGGTTCTTCCATTCTAACATCTCAGACAGGTTCTATCACATAAAAATCCTTCTGGGCAACTGCACAAGGCCTGCTGACAAACCTGTGCCACTGTATCTAGTACATATTTTCTTTAAGCAATTACACTACAACAAAACAAAAATTCGTACAAGGAAACAGGAAGTTAACACACCAAGTGAAAGGTAAACACCTCTGATGCAATTCAACCAACTGCTGCTCAGCACTTGACACAAAGCTCAGTAATTTTAAATCAAGAAGCTGGCTTAACAAATGCTAAGTTTTCTCTATTAAAGAACACTTTGGTAATACTACAAGTAACTATTCAAAGCTTTCTGCAACTCTAACCAGAGTATAAAATACTCTGGGATTACTTAAAATAAAGTCACACCAGTGATGCAACATTGCCACTGCATGTCTCTATGTGACACTTTGGAATTATTTACAGCAAAATTTGAACTTTATTCTGCTGTTAAATTCAAATAAGTTTAGGAAACTACACGGCATTTGTACACATGGAAGCTTAGTCAGGGTAAACAATAAATTCTAATGTAATGAGCAAAGAAAAAAAAAAGGTTTATTTGGTTACCTGTAGTTGACCTCAGGGTCACATTCAGCTAAGGAGAAAAACCTGAAGTTTATACACATATGTATTGCTGGAAATTACCTCCTAATGGAAAATTAAGAGGATTACCTCTTTAGTTTTTTTTAGTTGAATTTCAGTACTGATTTTTTGATCACTATTTGGAAGGTAATTTCAGGAGGACAAGCTTTGATAAACTAAGAAATCTATTAAAAATCCACTGGACTCAGATTATTAGGGTTTCTGAGCAACAAGTAAGACTTCAACTTCTTTAATTTACAGATGAGCAAATCTAAGAGGTGCAAAAGCTATCAGTCAAACAGGAAATAACTTGTAAGAAAGGACTTCAGCCAAACTAGATAAATAGCTCATATCAGCACAGCCTGCAAAAATAGAAGTGGTCTGAAAATACAATTACTCTTAATAAAAGACAAACCCCAAACCCAGTAGATTACCAAAAGTCAAGTTAACTTAAATTCCACGGGTATATAGAGTCACAAGACTCTTCAACTCTGTGGAGAGTAAAGGTAGAGAAGACAATACTTAAAATATGACAAAATTATGATTTTGCCTCACCTTTCAGAAAACAGAGTGACAAACACTTAAGTATTTAAGAGAGAATACTGAATATATAGATACTTCATCAAATAATGAAGCAAAACTCAAAGCAACCTATTGAGGGCTTAAATATAACACGATAGGACCCAAATATATGACTAGAAATTTTTACTATATGACCATAGTAAAAATTACTATATAAATTTTTACTATACAACTAGAAATTTTATACGACTAGAATCTTTTTAGAAATCCTTGTTAGGATGCAAGATTTCAGAATAAACTTTGAAGGAAATATATACCTGGAGGCAAACGGGATAAAATACAAAAGAACTGCCAAAAAGAGAGGCTAAATAACTCAGCATTCTTCTATACCAGATGGAAAACCATTTAAAATAGAAAATAAAGTAGTAGCGGAAGACAGGTAAAAGATAAAGCAAAAGCCACAGGTTACATTGAAAGAATATCCTTTTCAGAGACTCATCTTTAGATCTATTTATTATCTTCTTTAACAACTCAGCACAAGCAGCAGAAACACCTCTGTGGACAATTTACAGTCTTGTATCATCAGCTAACTTTATAACACAGACTAGATCTGGAGTATTATGCCAAAATTAGTTAACCACAGCCCAGAGGAACTCCAGTGGAAAGTAAATCTTGAACCTTCAATTGGGCATTCACTGCAGGAGTCCGCTATAAACTAAGAACTCGTTTGAAAAAAATGGCAGCTTAAGAAAATCAGATCTATGAATTGACTACAGGATTGGTATGTGCTGTTGTGATGCCATTGTGAATAAAGCAAATGCAATAAAAGTGTGTCAAGCAGGATGCCCCTAACTGTAATGAGGGTTTAGTCATGCCACTGTTAGAAGGCACGTGGTACACTGGGCTCCCACAGAGAGCTAAAATTCTCATAAGCTATTGTCAAAAAAGTTACAGGAAAGAGAAGCTATCACACAGAGCTTGCAATGAAAGCTGACAGAAAGTCACTCTCTTTTATAACATGTTGAGGTAAACATCAAAACAGTTCTTTATCTTAAATACTCGCTGTTCTGTCCTGCTAAGAACTAGTTACGAATGCACTTCTGCTTAAAATCAGATGACTGATGAGGACAGTGAGGCTCTGGAATACACCCTTTGAATCAAAAGTAGCAGGAGGAAAAGACCACCTGTGAAGGTAGTGCTTGAGCATTTTATGAACCAGTTAATACGTGAGCTGCAAATAGCATGGGATTGGACCTGATGAACAGGAAAGACCCTTTCAAATCCTGCATTCTTGAAAAAAACCTGGAATTTATAAAAACAGATTTACAAACACAGATTCAGCAACAGTCAAATATTACTTTCTACAGACAACGCCTGAGAAGCACTAATCCAATACAGTCTAGCAATTCCAGTACAACCAACCAAACATCACTGGAAAACTGACAAACACATCACTAGATAACATGACAAACTGAAGATGCAAACTACTGAAGAGTTCAAACGTACATGTTTCTCCAAATACTAGGAAATAACTGAGCTCACATACCACAGCTCAACAGTGAGTGGAAAAAAAGAAATAAAGTCAGACTGAATATCTTCACACACATAATATTAAAAATGAGATACTTTAAAAGCAGAGGTAAAGAATTTTTTTACGTTTAGGTTTTTTTGGTCCATCTCCACTGGCCTTCTATTAAACTTCTGCCAGAATACTGACAACTAGCCCAGAAAAACAGGAAATCCTTCAAATGAGGGGCCAAAAATTTAACTTCAATGGAAATTCAGACAGCTCTTAAAGCCAAAGTCTAGTAAATCTTCCTTTGGAAAAAAAAAAAACCTTCCCCAGTTTGCAGAGGGGTAGAGGGAAGAATTAAGAACCCATTTGCAAAATATCCTTGACTGATAACAGTTGTTTTTTATGGCATGTCCCTAGTCTATTAAAAACACCTAGAAAGACAATACATAAAATTCAAAACAGCTGCAATACAAAGTCTCCAAGGCGAACAAATCTTTTACTCCCTGTCTCTGGCCAGTTTCTACAAATATGATTTTGCCTGCCATTATCACCCTCGCCAGCATGTTGACTTTTCCACTGAGGACTTCTTCAGTCTTTGTACTCTCTCCACCAAAAAAGAAAAACACAGAAGCATTCATATTCACTTTCTAGTGAGGTGACTAATATTTTAAAACATAGTTCAATCGTGAAAAAAAAGATACTACTATAGAAAGAATTTTAAATTATAAAAAAAAAAAAGTTATATAATCTACAGTTATTTACCAGACTTGGAAAAGGGTACGATGCACTTATGGGGGCATAACTAATCAGATGAGATTGCTACAGTATTGATCATCTGCTGTACAATCTAGTTTTTATACAAACTGCATGTGTCTAGTGTCCCCTCTTGACATTTTTGTCTTCAAACTTTGAAGAAAGTGATCCTGATCTTAGAGCAGAAATCACTCTTTTGCCTTGTCTGATAAAAGCAACATCACACAAAGATGGTTTTCCTTCTTCCAGCACAGAAGTACAGGGTTTCTGACCTAACAGGCATCCCACTTTCAAGGACAGTATAACCAAAAAGGTTTGGTTACGATCTCTACAGCATTCCTGCACAAACAGAAAGATTTCTGCCTATGAAAGAAAATTACAGTGGCCCTGTGAAAGACTGCAGGTAATACACTGGGAAAGCAGAAAAGAGTTTTGACTATGCCACCTTTCTGTTCTTTCTGTGATGTTTATTTTTAAATTATTTTTTTTAAAAGTTGACAGGTTCAAATATAAGACAAAAAATATTTTTTTCAAAATCTGAGATAAAAGCTGCTCTAGATAAAGGTCTCAATGTCTAGCTCACCATCTTTTTAGTTTGTAGTATCATGTGAATTGCTCATTAATTTAAGTATTTATCAATGTGATTTAAATACTTGTTCTAAAGATTATTTCCATTCCTTTTTGTAGTGTGTTGAAAAAATAACAATTTCTTCAGTAAATGTGGAAAGATTACACAAGGTCAGAGTTACTATGGGATTTAGTTCAGCAGTAATGTTCAATTTTCTGAATATCACTAATACATACGTATGCCAGTGACATCACATTATTTGGACACCACTCAAGCCAAGTAATATTTAACAAACAAATCCAGGCCTTAGAGTGTCCCTAAAACACTGTGATTAATCTATATTATTATAGTGCAATTTTAAAATACTGATTTACATACCTGTGATGTTTGGCCCTGGAACTTCCCAAGTTGAGTTGTTCGCATGTTTAAGGACTGGCTCCTTGTAACTGTTGCTCCAGAAGATTTCCCATTAACTTTCCTTTCCAGATGACAAGTTACTAACAACTTTTCTTCTAACAGCACAGCATCCCACGGATCTCCAGCAGTCATACTTGAAGCCCTCTCTCCATCGTTCTCTGCCTTATTTAAAGTCTCCACACTATCCACTTTAGGTTTACTTAGGGGATCCAAATCTAACCAATCAAATTTACTAACATCCCCGCAACTTTCTGAAGCTGGTAGGTTAGAAACTGCAGACTTTATAGCAGTTATTTCCAAGTCCGTGCTTGACTTCCCATTTTTCAGAAATTCTGAGGTGCTTGCAATTTTGTCAAATACTTTTGCCATTTCTGGTGTAAGTACTGGAGGATATATAGGTAGGCTTCCTTGTGGATGGAAAGGTGTAGTAGCTGCCATTGGGTATGAAATGTATTGCGACTGTCTTGGAAGACCAAGATAAATAGGTTCTCTAGAGTGATAGGAGGACATACTTGGATGGAATCCATTCTGAAATACACCAGTCTGTTTTGTGTAAGAAGCTGAGGGGTAAATAGGAGGTAAAGTGCATGTTACAGGTGGTGGTATCCCAGGCATCCACTGTCTTCTCTGACCTGTAGGCCCAAGATAAAATTGTGAAGACACAGATGGGTTCAAAATAGGACTTACTGGTAACGTAGGTACTTTACTAGATTCAAAACTGTCATCCAGCAGCAGTTTCTCCAGCTCAGCAGAAGTAAGCTTCTCTATGTCAATGGTACTTAATTTATCTTCCATGCTTTTGGCATCAGATTCTGGAAACACCATGAGATCATGGTCCTGTTTGTTATGAGTCTGTGCTTTTTGTGTGGTGCTACTTAAAGAATGAGAAGTTTGTTTATTACCGGCTACACCTCTGTCTTTCTGCATCTTAGCTAATGCCTCAGCTTCCATCTGCAACGCCTCCTCTTTGTCCACATCTTTTGACCTTGCGGCTGACAAAGAAGGTGATGAACGCTGTTTAAATCCATTGCTACTGGATATCTGGGCCATACCGCAAGAACAGATGTCCATCTAAAGAACCAACACTTTTCTTGTCCTGGTCGTCCACCTTTGGCTATAGATTGGAATAGATTTAGTAGATCTGAAAGGGAAATGAAACATCAGAAATACATAAATGAAATTACATGTGGAGAACTACTAATTCACTATACATCACCAACTGACATGGTTTGACATGTCCTTCAGAAAACCAGGACATAAAACTTTAAAGAGACCAATTTTTTGGGGGGGAGGGGGTCAAACTTAAAAAGAGAAGCCACACAATTAAATCCACAGCCTTTCAATTATGTGAGATCCACTTACTTTTCTTACTACTACTTAACTACTAGGTAAAGTAAGTACTTAGTTTCTTTTTGCACCACTAAACCTGACAGAGAAAAACTACATTCAGGTACCCAACTCTTTTCAGATTTGAGCAATTCTGCACACTTAGCCAGGTTCAATCTCAGAATCAGAAATCATTCTAAAGACTACACAAATATCTAGCATTGATAAAGCACATTATCAAGAGGACTTCCACTTTGTATATTACAAAGACAGACATATCAAACTGATTATGATGGTCATAATGACGCTGAAGGACCTCCCTTCCTTTGGAAAAATATTGTTATACCTTACCCTCTTAACAAGAGAAATAACGCTTATTAAATGGTATTTCTCAGGGCAAAACAAGCTATTTAAGTAATCCTCTTAACAACCTCTTAAAGAAAGTGTAAGGGAAGATATTCTGAAAGATCACTTCTGCTTAAGGCCACCACCAAGAAAATGACATCTTACATTTCCCCAATTCCAGTCTTGTGCTCAGTACTATTATACAACTTCCCACAATCACCACAGTATCTACGCCTCTTTATTAAAATGATCTCACAAGAGATTACCACAAGAACAATGTTATTTTTTCAATATTATTTCTACTTTATTCCACAGCTTTTACACACAGACAGGTTAGAGTTGAGTCCAGAAGATAAGATGTCTTCCAGCAACAGCTAGTATGCATATCAGGTAGCAAGATAAAAATAATGAATAATGACTTTCTGCTAGGAGTGTTACATAAACAGCAAACCTCATTAAAACACAGTTTCACTGAAGTAGACGAGCCCTTTAGACGTAAATCATCACGGGTTGAAGTCATGCAATAATCTACAAATTAGAGTTCTCTGCAGCAAACTTTTTTTTTAAAAAAAAAAACAAAAACCCAAAACAAAACAACAAAACCAAACAACAAGCATCAAACTTCTTTGCTACATTCCTTCATAGACAGTGCCGGTCCTTGGTCCCATTTAGCTGCGATGTTCAGTGACATTTGGTTATTTACTACCCTCCTGTTCGCAGGACAGTCATTCTCAGCCTTCTTCTAAAGACATACTGAATATTCTGTAGATGGTCTAAGCCTGCTAGCCACAGATAACATCCTAATGAGAAGTGTAGGATACTCTACACCAACTGCTCAAATTGCCTAGATATCCAAGCAGGCTTTAATCTCTTTATTAACCTACAGTTGGTTAAAATTGCTGTCAAATTTTCAGATGCAAGAACACCTTGACTTAAGTCCTCTCAATAATTCCTACTTGGTTTTTCCAAGAAGCAACAGCATGAGGTAAGTGCAGTTTCCACAGTCTTGCTGTTGCCTAAGGATTGTAAATATTCCCCCCCCCCAAATTTTATTCAAAAAAACCAAAATCGGATCATACCTTCTGAGACTATTCAGAACTGTCTGGACTACAACTTCAAAGAAGATTATCAATGCATTCTGATGCTGCTTGATATTTACAGCAGCAAGTGATTTTTCTTAAGGAAAAAGTATCAAGATTATATAGTCTTCAATGTAATTAAATATAAACAACAAGTGGCTCCTTTAAAAAGTAGAAAGCCTTATTTTTCTGCTGAAGTTGACAGCTTTGATCTCCATATTTGCCAAGGAGTCTCCTACTCAGGAGAAGTCTCTGTTCCACAGTCACGACTGCAGGTAAACATTCCTCAGCACTCGGAAACATGGTGCACAGCTACTGCAGCACATGCATTTGTAACACCTAGCGAATCTCAACGATGCAATAATTTATTGTTTATTTTACAATTTCACATTACAGTGTTGCATTTTTGTCAGTGTACAATTGCACAATTGTATTGACAGATTCAATGACTTCTAGTGTTCAAGACAGAATAAAATTATTATTAGTGATTATCTGAAAAGCTGAATTTTACTTGTATTTTTTGCAAGATACGTGCACTTAATTTGATCACTGCATTTAAGCCCTGTCCTTGGGAAACTTCTAAAACCAAACCAATATATAAATTTCTGCCAAATTTTATAAGCAGACTGTAATTTTCAAACAGTTTGAAGTTAAAAACTGATTTTTAAAAAAACTTATAAAATTGCAATAGTGTTAGCAAAATTTTATCCTGCATGCCAGTTTCAAGAAAGCTCCCTAGGCATAAGCATGATTAAAATAAAGACAGGCCTTCTTCTAAATGCTAATTACACCACATCAGTTAATATTTTCACATAAGAAGTTTAGCTTCGCTTTGAACTTACGACTTTGTAGCCATCTAAGTTCAAAGGGAGAGAGTGAGTAGAACTTAAACTCCTTCAACATTTATGCATAGAAGGGCAAATTCCATTTGGACCATCCATCAGCAGGGAACTCCTCTCAAATGCTCAGAATATGTTTCAATTCAAATCCCAGAAACTGGAAAAAGAGATACCTGAACCAGTACTGACCATACCGTAGCAATTCACAAGAAGTCTGCAGCAACTGGAAGTCATCAGAAGACCTAGAAGTAATCCTTAAAGAGTCAAGATTTTTCTCATCTCGACTGCTGCACACTATTTCAAGTAACAGTAACAATCAGTGTTCAACCGTCAATCTGTTCACCTTCAAGAGCACAACTGTCTTTCCAAACACCAAAAGAATGGGCTAAATGCTTTCCTTTTTTTTTTATAAATAAAAAAAAAACAAACTAGAAGCAATGAAGGGATTACAACACAAATCTGAAAGTGATAAAACAACTTCCTACACCACGTATTTCTCCCCTAAATTTGAAGTTACATGAACACATTCGAAGTTTATACAAAGCCACCGCATTTACACAGCCCTCGCAGTAACTCACCAATACTGCCTGCTTCAAGCTTTGTTAGCACATCTAAAAATCTCAAGCACCCAATTTATCTGTAGCCTTGACGAAAGGTAATCAGTCCCTTGCAATGCAACTTAGTTAACTCTGAATACTTAAAGAAAATATTGCTTCATCAGAAGTAATCAGACATGAGTCTGTAGACCTCTTCTCTGACTCCAGACTAGAAGAGTTTCCCTAAAAGCAACACTTCCTTGCTGGCAATTTTTAATAAATGTGTTTAGAATCTACAGTCAATTTGCTCTGTCAAGTACCTATGTGTTGCTACATAATGTTATTTAATCAAGTATTGCTCATTATTCACTATTTCAAAGGAGTAAAAGGCACTTAAATACAGCAACAAAACTTTACTAATATCAAGAACCAGCAAGATGTCTGACCATTCCCTTCAGATCAAAGCCTCGACGCGGAATGGAAATTAATTTCAAACCAGATTTTCACTTACAGAAGCTTACATAAAATAAACAACATATATTTACATATGCACTAATCTCGCAAATACATAAAACTGAACTGTGAAGAATAATTTTTTTTCTAATGAGGAATGTATAGAAGTTTGGTGAGAAACTTCAGAAGAATCAATACAGGATATTACATCTCTACCAGGACAAAGACTCCCAAAATCTAAATTAGTTTCCTGTCCTAACAAGCGAGGGATGACTTTATCAGAGATAAACCCTGTCACATTAAGTAGAGGTAATCTCACCATCTGCTTGTGTACATGTTAACATTCTTCTCTGCTTAACAGGAGTTGCACAACAATTTTCTTTTCAAAAAACTCCAAGGCTTTTAACATTCTATTTATAATTTGTCGTAGCACTAAACAAGCACAGAACAGATTATTTGGTAATTCGTTCTCAAGAAATACTTTATAGCTATCACAAATCAGTGCACATGAATTCCCTGGAGTCCAAGCACTAAATACAGAAGCAATGATAACAAGTCAGACCATTTCCTGCATTCCTTATAAAGTACTGCCCTGACACAGTAGCCAGAGCTGCCTCAAAACAAGTGTAATTTTCACAATAACTCCGTGGTTATCTTGCCATTAATTAAAAAATGATCTGAGGCATTTGTCTAATATTGAATTACAGTTAACTTAAGAATTAACAAATCTTGCCTGCATACCAGAAATGGTAGCAGTTTTACGGGATAATAGGGAAAATGTAGCAAAACAAGACAGCAGTAGTAATATACTATGGAAAGTACTAATCATCTGGAAAGGAATTCATAGCAAGACATTTGCCACAGCAGGAAAACTCCTTAGCAAGAAAAAACAGAAGAACTTTGACGTTCAAAAGCCCTCTCTGCCAGATGCATTCAATTGCTACACATTGAGAATCAACTGAACAGATATGTCAAGAAGTCATGTCATGAGTAAGTCAAGTATTTTTTTAAATACTGTTCGGTTTAAATTAAAAGTTTTTCAGTAATGTGTACATAAGTAGTCTTGAAAGGCTAGTGTTTCAGGTACACAATTCTATCACGCTCTTTCCACTAAACACTTAGTAGCTTCTTAATCCAGTCATTTTAGCAAAACTAGAAAGTGCTCCCTTACAGAGGGGATTAACAATTAACAGAAACACTTAATCCATTTGGTTTCCAGGTGGTATCTACAGAATCTTCAAACACAATTTCACTAGCTTAAATACAGGTGCAATTTTTAATTGGGCACAAACCCTGAACCAGCACTCATTTCTCTTTGGCTGAAATCATTCTGTTTGTAAATACCTAAACAGCTGTACCAAGACCAGCAACTGCATCTCTTAACTTTGATTTTTAAAATTCATTTACATCTAAAAAGTACAATTTCATCACAAAACCTCTGATCTTGAGAGCTAGGTAAGAATAGGGTGTTTCTAGTAATAGAACAGGAAGCCTCCAGGAACATTTCAAGGTCTTTCAATATTGGCAACAAATTCCTTGAAAAATTCAGCCTCTGCTGTTTCAGTGCTTAAAAAAACACTTATGAACTCTTCCATTTAAATAAATTTTAATCCATGACACTGTGCAGAAGACTCTTACTATAAATGGCATACTTTGTCACTGTAGAATCTTGATTTTTTTGATCAATGTTCCAAGAGAGACCACAGGTACAAACATTCATCATGATGTCCCAGTCAAATCTCAGTGTAGGCAACTACAGCTACCTACAGCTCACGTGTTTTCATTGCCACAAAGTACTCTTCCCCTTCTTGAATCAGTGGTTTGCACCATTAGCCACTGCAAGCCACTCCACTGGTAGCAGATGTGGATACATGTGGATTTGGTACAGTATGTTTGCAAGCTTCTTTAGCATATTTGTGCTGCTATACTCCTCCCCTCAAATTCTGAGCCCAATCACCACTTCCTTTAGGTCCGTTGAAGAGATAAGGGTCTCAAAGATAATGAAATTCCATATAAGTTTCATAAAAACAAGCAACTCAACACCAGCAAGAATGTTAGATGTCACAACTAGAAAAAAAACACAGTAGCATGAGCTCATATTATTGGACACCATGGATTTATTACCAGGATAATCTTTACAAATGCTTGAATCATGGCAAGAAGTCCTTAGAGCTAATCAATTGAAGACACACATCAACAGGAAACTTGACATTAGTTTCATCAGCTGTAGAACTACTCACCAGCTTTCGCATCTCCATATTTATCCCTATTTTGTTCTAAGTCTAACATTTTACCCGCAATTCTGCTCTGGCCCAGTATTTTCTGGATGCAAATACCAGAAAAAGCAATAATGAAACTGATGGCATCCCAGGCTGTTTCATTCTGATGTATTTGGCCAAGATTTTTTTTTTCCATGCCTTACAGCCAAGCCTATTACCAGCATTGTTTGACAAAGGCTAAGAATTTTAGTTCTGTTGCAATGTTTCTCCTTACAGAATAATGCTTTCATATTCACTCATTCTGTTTCAGAAGTTTGCTTTTAAAAACTTTTTGCTGGTTCTCTTGCTTTTCAGTCATCTCTAAAGTTCTGCTTTTCTCCTTCTCACCCTTATGATTCACACTTTTTTCCATAAATCCCTCGTTTCAAAGGGTACTTGAAAACACTCACGCAACACAAAATATTGCACACAGAATCAACATTTGCTACTGTTTCAGGGTTTGGTTTTATTTATTTTTTAAGTAATTGCATTGTCCCACATATTTTGATTCCCCAGGTGAATAATTTGTGCAGTAATACATGATTTGCAAAACAATTTTACTCTGGAATACCACTTTCACGGAACAATTAAGACTGGAAGTGCCTCAGAGGGTCTCTAGTTCCATTACCTGCTCAAAGCAGGGTCAGTTGCGAGAAGGTGACATAGATGCTCAGGGCATTATCCAGGCAGCAATACCGCAGACAAAGTTTTAGTTATTCATAAAGTGCGGGCCTGATCACAGCAGGATGTGACAAATTACCTGGAGCGCCTATTTACACAAGTATTTCCACTAATCCAAATACCAGTGGTACTAAGCAGAAGGCAGACATTTTAAACTACGCAACCATTTAAATCAAAAATACAGAAAAGTGTCTAAAGGATGGGGAGGACATAGAACAGAGGAAAGAAACATTCATGCTTTCTGCTTTAATTACCCAAACAGAGCTGCCCAAACACCTTCCATATAGTTTTACAGCACAGAGGACCATGGTAAAATCCCAAATTTTCTTAAGTTACATGTCTGAAGTAAGCCCTGCAAATATCCTCCTAATTTCACAAAGCATTCAAAATGCAGTAAAATGCAGGAAGTCCAGTAATGATGCAACGTCCAGTGGCTATTAACACATGGAGATGAAAACAATCCTCCCCCACAGAGATCCTATTCTATTCCCTGCGCACAGCACACACCTTCAACAAAACATAATCAAAACCACTACTAGAGTAGGGAGACAAAACCATGTCACCACAGCTCTGTCCCAGATTTAACTCTGTATCTCTGTATTAGTATCAACCTACCAGTCTAACCAAATGCAATTCTGCTGCAGTAGCCAAATTACTTCTACCACTTGCTTCAGCAGATGAGTTTTCCCTCAGGCAGAAAACTTGCACAGTTTCAGTTATAACCAACAGATGCTTCTCAGTGATAAACCTAGTATTTAGGAAAGTATTAAGCAGAATTGTTGATTATTAACTGACAGAATAAACGCACTGTTCACATCTACCTTTTTGCTGCATACATAAGAAAATACTAAATGCTTATTAGACATATTGATTCAATGATTACTTCTTTTAAAAAAAAAAACAAAAAAACAAAAAAACCACTACAATGGTAGAAAACTGAACAGTGAGATCAAAGATTCACCTCACCTTTAATTTGTCTCTAAGGGTGGCTTCAAAAATGCAAATGGGAAAAAGTTAAACCAAGGGAAGCGTGTAATAACACTTCCTCAAAATGCTCTTCTGGTCTCCACTAATTTGCCACTCAAGGACTTCCTGAATCCTGAGGTACCTTCTCTAATATTAAGACCCCTGACGGATTTTTCCTCCAGGAATTTGTCCAGCTGCATGCTGAACTCATCTAAACTTTCAGCACTCACCTTATAACTCAGCATTGTCACCACCCTCTGCTTTTCTGCTGTGACTACAATCTAAGTAGAAGACCTTATCGGTTGTCGATGACCTGGTTTTGATGTGTCTCCTACAACTATTAACATCAACTAGAATATTGAAACCTACAAGCTTCCAACTCTATATGGACCAAATTATTCTGTCTACCTCATCAGGCGGTAAGCAACCTCCTGATCTGAACTAGCGACATGCTCCTAACACAAATACCACAAGTCCTCACACACTACATACTGTGAGTTTACAATTATGGTTGGTTTTTTTTAAGTGATGTTTTGGTTATAACTTTAATATTATACACCTGAAAATTACAAGTTACATGAAATATGCAGACACACCTTCTCTCTCTGCCTCTATTTTCCCAATGAAAGCCCTCTGAAATGACCACCACTTGGAACAAACTAAACTTACTCGAAATAAATAATATCAGGTTGCATTTCTACTACAGTATACATCAAAGTAATACTTCTCGTAAGTTTTTTTTTTTCAAGTGAGCTTTGAGGAAAACATTTTAATCTAAATCTTTTATAGATTAAGCGAGGTTTATCATTACTGGCATGCTTTGAAACATTTCCTCCTTCACTTGCTTGTGCAGTCTAGAAACAACTTCTGCATTCTTCTGCAAAAACTGACATCACAGCAACCGTCTCACGTACAAAGGGGCTGCATGAATACTGTATTAGATGACTGAGGTTATTGACCACTGTTGATAAAAACAGAACTCTAGTTCTGGTAAGTAATCAGGCATCCACATCTTCTACTTAAAATAGAGGAATATGTTTACAGTTACACTTCCATGAAGCAAACAATTTACATTTGTGCTATACTCTCTTATTTTTAAGTTTGTTATACTATTCTAAAAATTAAAAAATAAATGCTGCAGTAATTTCTGCACTAACTGCAGACACTAAAAGGCAATACTTCTAAAATTGAAAATGGAGAATCATTATCTGAATGTCATTAAGGCTGACCTTAAAACACATCCTATATTTTACAACTTCGAGTCCTGTTAGCATTATGCTTATACTGCCCTACCTATCGATGTTAATGTATTGCAATTTTTAAAGCTTCCATAAAATATCCTTAAGACTGTTCAAGAGTTTAAAGACAAACAACATGCAATCCTGCTCTAATCTAGCATACATTTTTCTAGATAACCCTATACTGGTCTGGTTTTGGTCCCATATGAAAGACTAACATAACAAAAAAAAACCCAAAACATCTCCTCAGCATTTTTATTTTTTAAGCAAAGTTTTAATTAAATTTTATTCAGCTTGGTTTGGGTTCCCCCCTCCCCAACAAAAGGCCATTTAACTTCAAATATTTGTTATTTTACTCCTCCCTACACTCTCTCACACTGCCTTTATTTTTTATGCAACTTTCTTTCACTGTTCATTTCTTCTTACTAGCTTTACTTCAGTTTGCTTTCAGTTTTTTTCAAAAAAAACAAACCAAACCAAACAACATGGTGGGAATCACAGTCCCATTTCCACCTCCCCAAATGCAGTAAATTAAGGAACTTCTCTTCCTCCCAGATGCATAAAGGAAGTTTTTTTTCCAGGCCTGCTCTCAGTTCTGGAGAAATGAAGGACACAACTGCCTTCAAAGCTAACAAAACCAACTAACAAAATACTTTTGTCTGTCAGATTGAATTCCCTCCACCCCATTTCTGCTTCCCCATTGGATTCTTCACAAATCACCCATCACTACTACTCTTGAACATAGTTTATATTCTAAGCATGTATATATGTATATTCTAATTATAGGTATTGCACAACATCTTTTACAAACATCACACATTTCTTCTTGAATTTTCAGTTCCCTTCTGAAAAAGATTTGCATTAAACGTGCAAGGTCGTCATTTAAAACCTCTGCATCTCTCCCTCACCCCAAATCAGCTTAACTGCGTTATGCTCTAGGACCATATTTGCAGTAAGTAACAGAACGATGAGGAAGCACATCAGAATTTTTATTTTCTTCCAAGCTCTTTTTTTTTTTTTTGAATGCATCATATTACTGTATTTTCTTCCCTCAAAACCAGCATAGCAGAGAGTGGGAGGTTACTTGCGCTAAGAAAGATGCAGGTGTACCTTTTTTTATTGCATTAATGCCCAACGATAAACTCGATCAAGTTGTGAACAGCAAGCCAGCTACACGCTTCCACGCATTAGTGCTACAGTCTGAAAAGCTCCCGGAGAAAACCGCACAGCTGTTTAAGGATCAGCTTGCTAAACAGTCAGCTTCTGCAGAAGCAGGGTAACGCACCGACCCGAGGCTAGTTAACCACTCAAGAAGAGGAATCCAAAGGGAATGCAAACGCCGTGGGTCTCCGCGGCGCCAGCCAAGGTCCCCGCCGCGCAGGGCGAGCACTCCGGCTCCCTCAACCCTTCCCAAACGCCCCCTGCTCCGCGCCGGGCGGCTGCCACCTGCCAGCCCAACACGCCCGTACCCTCGGGTGCAGAAAGCGGCTCCGACACCCGACGCGCAGGCAGCTCCTCACGACGCCCCGGGATCACGGCTCCGTGTCCGAAGCAGCCCCGCTCCAGCGCCTCGGACAACGCCGCCAGCCGAGGGAGAGCTCTCAGCGGGCAGCGCCGCCGCCTCGCAGGAGCCCGCACGGACACGAAGCGGCGGGGACGATCGTGCGGGGGGCGCTGACCCCGACCCCGACCCCGGCCCCGCCGCTCGGGCGTACGCGGTTGGCTCTGAAGCGGCGGGAGAAACCAATACACACCTGGCAGCCGCAGCGGCGAGATCTGAGCTGGCTGGTAATTGCACAACCGCAGGAAAAACTTCGACTGCTTTGTCCAGCACACTGGACTGGTTTCGCTAGAAAGGGTATAGCTCTTCAAGCATTATGCTTACTGTGGAGCTAGTTAGTCAGGCTAACCACTGTACTCAGAAAACACTCCAAAAGAGGGAAAAGGTTGAAACATGGTTGTAGAGAGGTAACTTTTTTTTTTTTCCTGAAATGAACATGGCTATAGTTTTCAAAAGAGTTCACATTTGGCAACACTTTTAATCAGCCTGTAGGAGAAAAAGCCTCTGTTGTATTTGCTGTGGAGAAATAATGTCCATTTTCAAAATTAGACCATCATAGTAACAACAATGGAGCACCAGTGCACTGAAGTATCAAATTCAACGCGGAGGTTTGCTTTGGGTTATGTTTGTCATCTTACTTTCTCCCACTGTCGTGGTTTGACCCTGGCTGGACACCAGGACCCCACCAAAGCTGCTCTATCACTACCCCTCCTCAGCTGGACTGGGTAGAGAAAATGTAACAAAGGGCTTGTGGGTCGAGATAGGGACAGGGAGAGATC
>WHYT01016085.1:333559-350745 GCA_009806455.1 Tetrax tetrax
GCCCGGGGCTCACCTGTGCCGCTCGCCTCCGGGCCAGGCCACCGCCGCCCGCCCTGCAGCGGGGGTCTGACTCCCGCCGGGGAAACGGGCTGTTAGCGGCCGGCGGGGCCGCTGTGGCCAGGGCAGCTGGGGCTGGGTGGCGCTGAGGTGACTCTCCGTCATTTCCTCCCCTTATCGCCCCATCTCGCCGAGAATGCTCGGCGCGGCGGGAGCGCTTGCACAACGCGCCAAACATGTCCGTCGGGGAGGGGAGGCCGGCGCTGAGCCGCGGAGCCCGGTGGCTTCCCCGGCCGCCGCCCGCGGGGGAAGGGAGCAGAGCACGGACAGCGGGGGAAGAGGCGGGATGGGAAACGGGGGCCCTCCGCCGCGCAGGGGCTTCAGTTGTGGAAGGAAACCCATTCCTCGCCTCCCAGCTGACGACTCCAGCGGTTTGGAACAACATATTCCGCTACTCGGAATTTCGCTTTATTTAACTTCATGAGCCGCTTCGCCGGCCCCGACAGATCCCTGCTGTCGACTCCAGCCTTCCTGACACACTGACACGTTTCGAAAAGACAATATTTTGGTTTGACCTTCACAATAGCTTCAAAAGGACATAATGCTTCGAGTATGCTCAAAAGTACCGCATGTGGGATTTTATACAAAGTTCAGACAATGGGCCTTTCAAAGATCAAACAAAAAGTTGCGTAACGGGCGTGTAAAAGTAACAATATGATTTTTAATGCAGATGCAAAAGAATTCCACAGAGAGTAATTTTATATTCCATCTGTTCAGGGGATACTACTTAAAATAATTCAAAGAATTCAGTTTATGCCTACTGGTATTTTATTCAACCTTTTTAGCACAATGAACTTCCAAAAAAATACAAGATGCACAATGAAGCACAGAAGACACATGAAAAGTGTCAGTTTAGAAGCTACGATAATAAATTAATTAATAAAAACATGATAAATTACTGGCAGTGACGTTTTCTGTGTGACCATACATAAAACCCCACCATTTTAGTATCTAAGCATCTTCTTACTACCCTTGTGATGTAAGCTATTGAGAATTCTTCAGGTTGTCAGTTATCAAGAGGAGAAATTGATCCCTTCTGACACCATTCCAGTATTTCCAATCAATAAGCCAACTCTGCTCCAATTTTGAACACAGAGCATCAGTAGAAGCCAACTACTTTGCTCCCAAGGTCCAGGTTTCTTTCCAGGCTGTATGTCCAAATACACCTTATTTCTGGGTTGCATTTTAGACTTTTTTTGTCTTGGCAGTCACGGCTCCTGTAGCAATCCTGGCCAGGAGCCCACGTAACAGAGGCAGGCCTGTGCTGTGCGGCCTGCCGGTGCAGCCTGCCTTGGAGCCCCACGTTGTGCCGCGCGTTATCTCTCGGCTCCAGGATGAACTTTGTGGCTCGCTGCAACAGGAGTCTGCAGGCAGCTCCCACTTGGCACTGGCGATCACACCACCTGTGTGTCCTTGCCTTTATCTGGAAGTGCAGCAAGAGGTTCCCACGTGAACATCCTTCCTGCTTGGCTGTAGAAATGATGGATAGAATTGGGTTTTTGTAAGAAAATCCTCTAATGGCTGAAATGCGAAACCCTTTTCTACGGGTGGGGTCTGTCGAGCGTGCTGCGTCTGTTCGATGCCACGCAACTGAAGGTTCCCAGCATCTGTAGGGGTGTAGGATTATCTGTGCTATCCTCACTTTCCTTATAGTGCTGGCTTTAATTAACAGCAGTTTAAATGATACTTTTTAGAAGCAGAGTGCCTTTCTTACTGGGATCCTAACAGACCAGCACCTCCTGGTACAAAACAGTTCCCGTGGTGTTTTTGCTACTTTCTCCCTCATGCACGCCTCACATTAAACTGTTCTGGAGTCCACCTCTGACTCACTGGCCACAGGGTTTAGTCTTGGGACAACCATTTTGCTGTTTCATCCATTGGGAACCAAAGGACCATTAATCTGCTTAGGCTACCATATCCAACAATTTCAATAAAATCATGACTGTTTGACTGGCTAACCTCCAGCACATTTCGTAATACAGTGACAGTATGACCAAGTCAAATATGAATCATAAAAGTCGAGATAGGAGAGATGATCTGGTTCACTCTGTGGATTACTGCAGAATTTTACACTATCAAGCCTGTCTACCAGTCCCACGATAACAGTAAGAACCTCCTGTGACTTTCCTTAGAAATTATTTCCTTCTTGTCAGGAAATTTTCCTGCTATTTTGCAATTCTGGTTCATGTTAAATAGGTACTGATTTGCTTTTATCACACTAAATTACAAACTGAATATGCTACTCCTTCCTTGGCTTTCACCCCTTGCACTGAAGAGCAACTCCAATACTGGTACTTTTGCCTCTGCTTTCATAGTTTCTCAGCTACATTCACATGAAATATATACCAATTATCAGGCGTACTCTAGAAGCAGTACCAGCCAGTTTTAGAAATGGCACTTGTATATGAGATGCCATGTAGCATTCTCCATTGCTTGGCAGCCAAATTAGTTCTGCTTCAGGAGAGATAACTGCTTGGCACTGGAAGCCCAGTTTCTAGGTAAAACAACGCTATCCCCTAGATAGTTGAGTCAACGAAGGGAACAATGACATAGCCTGCAGACTTGCTTGTGAATGGATAATTACAAGTTACACATTCCCGCATGAAAACATGACATCATTTTTAAAGTATTTCTTATACAGGAAGTAATTAATGTGTCCCTGTAAATACAATGCACAAGTGTGTGTCTCAGCAGTCTCACTACCTTGCTACTACTTGTGTTGTCTGTGATTGACCAAATGCCACAGTTGCCCTGAGAGTTTTCAGGAGACACTTGGTAAAGCTATGTCTTGTAAAAAAAAAGTATGTTTCAGATAAACAACAAGTAAAAATCTATACAATTTTATTAAGTAACATTTCTATTAAAATTGCAATTGTATACTACAGACAGAATAAACATGAGAGAATTTGGTCAAATGTTTGGAGAAAGTGCATGCCATGCTCACTACCCCAATACTCAAACTTCACAAAATAATTCCAACACAAGTTACACAAAAATCAAATCAAATTGTGTAAATAACTATACTGACACTGTTATTAACTGGAAATACGACAAACTGCAGCTGGCAGATGCCTTTTAAAGGAATATTTAGGGTACAAGGAAGCTTGATGTACACCCAGATCAAAAGGACAGCTACATGTAACAAAGCATAACAAATGTGTTTTGGTGAAGATAACACATGGGAAGTTTAAAAAAAAAAAAGCCGAACACCACAACTCCCCCCAAAATCACTTTAAAAACAAAACTGCATTTTCCTCTCCATCTGAAATGCATTTGTGTAAGCCCTCCCAATTTAACAGATGAATGCCTTAATTTAATTACAGGAATTGCTACTTGCCTTTAACTAATTGGAAGGAATAAACTTGATGTCTATTGTTAAGAGTATCCTTTTTGTGAATGAGAAATTGTTAGTAGAAGCAGAGGGATAATAAAGGGACGAATGTGTTTCCTCTGAGAATAGGAAGATGGAGCATATCGTACCAAGGACAACCGCCTCTTTGCGGATACGACGACAAGTACCAGAAGACGGTACCTACTTTGTGCAGCGTGCCTGTTCCATGGAAATTCCCAAACATTTGCTCATCAGGGTGGGGACTGCAACACAAAGTTCCCATCCCACTGATACACTCTCCTTGGCAGAGACCACGCGTGGGTGTCTCACTGCCTCATGGAGCAGTTTGGGGGAACGGCACTGCGGGGGCTCACGGCTCGGCAGGGTGGGCATCACTGCCTTTTACCCGGGTGTGAGCACCCATCCTGGAGCAGCCAGCCTCAATATCACAGTCCCACCACAACTGAAAGAAACCCCGTGCACCTGTCATAGCTGGCAAGCTATGCTCAGTGCTGTAGCTATCCCTGTGTGTGTGGCCTTAAAAGCCTTACGGCTTGTGACTTATATTTATGGAGCAGTTTAGAAACTCATATTCGAAAGAAAATGGTTTAATTTGAATGACAAAGTACTCAGACTAACTCAGATTATGCAGGAAAGGAAAACTATGTATCTACATTTACAACTCCAGTATTAGGCTGCTCTTCAGGATAGCTACAAGATCCAGTGATGTTTGAATTAAAGGTTAAACACTTTAAATTTATCTTATATTTTCTTTAAGATGTACTTATAAAGAAATAATGTTAAAACACTGAGAAACTGTTAGCTTAAACAGAGTAACTATTACAAAAATCTACAATCCTCAGCTAATCAAGACAGACAGTTCTAATGTCTTTAAGGTGACTACTATGTGTTTAGACGCAGTGAGTTTTAAGTCCTAATTCTGGGACGTCTGGTAATTTGTATCAATTTTTCAGCTACGATTTGTTTAGTTGCTATAAACTCTTTTTCTCTGAAAACCAGCAGAGGGAGACAGGTTCTTTTTTACTCCTAAAGAAAGCAAAAGCTTGTATTACTTCCTCAAAAATACACCTTCTGCAAATTCAGTATAATTTCCTAGATTGCTCTCACAATGCATTTTCTTGGTAATTTTGAACTTTATTATTAATACTCACTCCTCTTGTTCTGAGTGTTTATTCAGGCTTAAATAACTATTGCTTACAACTAAAGATGTTTATGCAACAGTACGTCGCTATTAGTATTTCATTGTGGATTTCTTTCAGGGAGAAAGGGGATATTGGTGTTAGTAATGAATGAAAGAGAAAAATAGGCCATGGTTATGTTTTTATTGTTTTATGTGTAAGGTCTGCATATGGCTCTCAAAATCGACACAATAATTTCAGCTGACTATATATATGAGTTACATATTTAAGGTTCAAATATAAGAAGAAAATCCTGCTCTGCAATCAAAACAAATTGACTATTGATAGTTTCGAGTGCAAGTAAATCTTCTCTTGGGTTCTTTTCTTAGGACACGGGTCCTGTTACAATAAATGGGAATTTAGGCACTAGAAGCTGAAACTTAGGTATGTCCCACACAATTTAGACAACATTCTCTACAAGATGGCATGACAGACCATATATTTCAAATCCATAATTTTTTTTTTGTTATTTACCCCTATTTTTTTTCCAAATAAATTATGTCCAGAAGAACAACTAGGACAGGGAACCGAAGAACAGAATTCAATGCTTTTCACTACTTGTTTTACTGTAAATACTTTGTGATAACTTTTAATCTATTTTTTTTTCATATAACTTCCTTTTACAGATGGTTTATATAGTCAGAGAAGAAATATAAGAAATGTTTTTTTGGATAGGATGTGTTCTATGTGATATGCACATTTTGTGTCATTTTGAAGGCTTTAAATAAAATGAGGCTTCTGAATATTCCTGAAATGGAGTGGAAGAGTTAGGAAACACATGCAGAAACTGTGTCGGTGCTGCAATATACTCAGAAGGTACCGTGGGATAGTTTTTAGTCCACAGTATGCTTTGGTAAGGGCTATTCATGTAAGAATGATGCCAGAAAAACCTGAGGGAGAAACTGGGCAACAGGAAGCGTACCTGGAAATAGCAATCATTCCTTGGGTAAAGGTAATTGAGATAATTGGGAAGACTTCTGGTATTTAAAATCCCAAACACAGCAAGTCATGCTTAATCAGACATCCAAAGACAGAGGATTATAAAACTTCATATTTACTACTCACTTGAATTATCTCACATTGAAGAATTAAAATAAAACAAACAAATAAAACAAAACCAGCACTAGCAGTAGGAATCCTACAGCAAGAGACTTCCATAGAGATCTCTTTGGCAGGCTGCTAAGAAAGAGGCTACAGGGTCTTCTCCAGCTGCTGAAATTCCTGCAGCTCCAAGGAAGATCCAAGCCCTCACCAAAATCTGGTGTTTCCTTTCTGAGCTAATTGCCTGAAGCTTCTAGTAGTAACACTATGTTCATCAATAACATAACTTCACAATTCTTCTCAAGGCATTGCAAGTCCATAGAAATATTCTACTATTAAAAAAACCTGAACAATTCCTCATGTAATACATTTATTTGTAGTCACGCAGTGTATATTGCTGAGAAGAAATTATCCTATCAAGTACTTCAGTGAAGCAATTTTAATATCCCTGTCCAAGTCTAATTGCTTCATGGCTCTGGCCCTTAATCCTGGTATTTTGGTATACAATTTTTTGTAGTTTTCATAGGGGAAGTTGAGCACACAATGTGCTTCCTGAGGACATTTGTAAAGCTGGTTTTCAGGTTAAGGGTCAATGATTCAAATTCAATAGATTTTATCTAACGGACATTCTGGAAGCAGCAGAATTAATTTAAAATGCCCGAAATCCTTGCCAAGATGCTTTAATTGGTAAATAGCATTTTCTACTAAGGAATGACAGTTACGTAAGAGCAGAGTACTGGCACATTATTCAAAAGGATTTATTGCTTGATTTTACTGTTTACACTCATGAGTAGAAAGACACTCATGCTCAAGGGACAGAAGTGGACGTTGTTTTAACAAAAATTATCTCTGAGTTGGGTGGAAAACTTTTCAGATAGGATTGCAGTAGTCAGCCCCCAGCAGAAAGAAGCCAACTGGATTAATATGTGTCACAGCTCACTTAAACAACTTGATACAGAGCTTGTGTGCATGGGAGTTCACATATGCAGTGCTCACTGAGAAACTTCGAGGAGGAGGACAGATAACCAGCATGCCGCACAGTTCTGGCCTCACTACAAACCTTGTCTTTGTGAGTACTCCTCACTCATCAGAATAATTCTACCAAAAGTGTTAGGAACTCTGTCAGGACCAGGCTTATGCACCCAAATGTGGGTGTGCAGAACAGGTAAGGAACATAACTTCTCATCTTCCAAGTTGTCAGAGAAATCACCTGTCAGCAAACCTTCTTGAGATCCACAGTCAGTCATCCTTCTGCAAAGAAGCAGTGACACATTAGGCCAAGGAGAAACACAGTACTCATCCGAATTAAGACCAGTGCTTAGGCAGTATTGAAACACTTGCAAACCCAGTATTAATGTTAAGAAAATTACTTATTTTCCAAATATAAATGTAATATTAAGTTTTAAATAGTAATGGCCCTTTGCTTGAGAAATATACTGAAGAGTAGCTGAAGGATATGGAAGAGGATACAGATAAGGGAATGGCATTTCAGCATAGCATCACTGGCTAATTCTGCCTACGGTACCATACCTAACTTGCCACAGTGCAGCAAGTATTTCAGTTTATGTGTGCGAAAGTATAGTGTGGTCTAATGACTTCTTAAAACTTCTTAATGGAAAAATCTTCAGCTACCCCATTTTATCTAAATCCTAAGCCTTTCAGAGAAAAAAAAAATATTGAATTGCCTATGTGTCACCCATAAATACTACTTCCATTAGAGTAGTGCATACTCTTTCAGATGAGCAGAAATTCTTCTCCCAAGTCAGGAATCACATCACAGTAGCATTAAGCATGATCTTCATTTTGTATTTAAATCAATGGATGTTTTGATCTGGTTTCACTGAAAGCATTGCCTAAAAAGAACAAAATTATTCTTGCTTCATTCCACTAAAATCAGTGAATGAATCCACCTGCAATGTTTTGGCACTCCCCAAAGGTACCTGGCTGAATCCTTGACTTGTGAGAGACACTGCATTAAAATACCAAACTAATGAAGACCTAGGTCCTCCTCCTTGTTCATACCTTGTTAGCACGGTCATCCTGTCCTTCTTAGCCTCACATTATTAAAAACAAGTCAAATTCTAACCTGGTCATTAATTATGAAGTAAAAAGCCTATCTCCTATCTGATACTAAAAACCTTTGAAAATCTACAATGCTTAAGGCAGAAAAGCCAGAATTTTTCTAAAACGAAGTAGTCTTTACAAGATTTCAAACCTGAATAAATATGAACATGCAGTCTTATAAAATGGTCCCACCAGGCAGTGAAGTATTATAAATGTAGTTCCTGGCTACGACATTTTCCTAGAGGAGCAGAGAATATGTAGTGCTGATCATCTCTGATCTCTCTCTTTGGTTAAGAGCAACTTTAATAGCTTGTTCTAAAGAAAGACAGAAGCGGACTTTTTTCCACCCTGTCAATACAAGAAACATCCCTAAGATTTTAGAGGATTCCCCTGGATATCTTTGAGTATGCATACAATTCTTACAGCTTTCGCTAAAGGGGGAAGGTATGGATTTGAAACAGATATTTTTTTCTTCTTCTTTTTTTTTCCCCTAAAATTATTGCTATCACAAATCCTACAGTTTGGAATAGGCAGGCTGAAAATCCTATTTGCAATTATACTTCTTCTATGTGCTTAGTTTTTCCTCACATCACAGTTTCATGCTTTGCAGTTACCACATAGTTTTCTAAGGAAAAGGACAGACAGCCTGACAGCTGTAGAGGGCTTACACTGAAAGCATTTAAAGGATCCTTCTTTAATCTGATTTTAGTGGAAATTAAGCTTTACTCATTTTCTGTTTGCACTAAAATTAACAGAGTTGATCTCACAGATAACTAAAATATTCCCCTGAAGTTTGCAATCTGCTACGTGCAGTCTCAAAAGTTATTATTATGTTGCATTCAGAAAATGAAAGAAAGCATGAATGAACAACCAGAGCAAAAACCTGAAACTATCTGTTTCCGTGACTGCGTATCATAATGTAACTTGTTAAGGTGCCACCTGACCCCTCAGTAAAGGGGATTTGCAGCAAACCCTGGAGTATATTCAGTCTCTGAAAAAATGGCCACATGGTGGCACATGGTTAAGACCAAATTCTGGTCTTAACCACAGCTTCCAACAGGCTCTTCCATAACCATTAGATTTTTTTTTTCCAGAAAGTCCCTTTCAACCTTAAATTACTTTAAAAATCATCATAATTTTAAAATCTCCTTTCTGATATCACAATTCTGATAATTCACTAATCTTTTGGAGTGTAATCACCAATAACATTTTTCCACTGGTGTATTTCCTTTCCTTTGTTCCCTTTCTTAAATAAGCATATAGGTTAAGGAAGCTCAAATAACCATGCTAGGTTATTTCACCACCTAGCATTTCCGTGACCTAGCCCAGGTCATTTAGCATCACAACAGACTTTTACAACACTGAGGTCCCTGCAACTCATTAGAAACCATTAGTTCATCAGTAAAGAACAAGTGTTGTATTATGCTCTCAACAAAGTGCACACATGGAAATCAGAGAGTAATAATGTAGCATGAGCAGCGCCTTTGCAAATAAAGGATTTCAAAGGCAAATACACTGCCTGCCTAATGGCAAAAGGCAGACAGATGTGATGATAGAGGTGGGGCTTGTATTGAACGCTTTTTTTTTTAAACCCATGCTTAAACTGTTAGGCTGTTGTAAATGAGAATTTATAAAAGTCTGATGCTGATATTTTCTCTGGCTTTGAAAACCATTAAACATGATTGCAGTCTACTACTAACCCTTAGTGGTACAAAAGTCAGAATATTTTGACACAAGGCATCAATTCTTGCCCAAAACTTGAGTCCTGTGAGGGACCCAATGTCTGCAGTTATTAATGTAAAGGAGCTTTACCTTATGGCCAAATGATAAAGCCTTAGGACTGTGTTCGAGTATCTAAAGAAAGTTTTGTGCAGTCACTTTGGTCGCTAAAGTTCCTTAAAACCTCAGAAAATAGTATTGATTTTAAAATAATATAGGAAGCAATATTTGTTTCCATCTCTGCAGGTACAGCAATTCTACTCAACATGGAGCCTGTGTGATTTGCTGGGCAGGCTGGGGAAGGAGGACTCCTCAGGAGGACTTGCAGGAGCTCCACATGTCCCTTTGCAGAAGAAGTTTTAGGGAGAGACTCAGACATGCCAGAGAAGGACCCATGAAAAGGATTTGTTGTGAGACAGCCCTTCTAGTCCTCTGGTAACAAGGCAACTGAACCCACACCATTTCTTTGATGAAATGACACATCTGCAGCATGAAGCTCACAGAAAGAGTTTGATAACGCGTTTACAACAGATACAGTTTATTTAGGCAAACCAGTTTGTCTTGGCTTCATTTTACCAGCCTGCAAAATTGACATTATCTAACTGTGGTTTTGTGAAATGAAAAACAATTGCAGAGTGCTTTCAAATAGACTGACGAAAGCTTTTACTTTGTATGTTACGTTTTTATTGGAGGTTGTAACACATGGGGTGTGAGGCCAGAAGAACTGACAATGTAAGCAAAGAAAATAAGGTCCAGAAGAATAATTGTTGTTGTCCTGATCTATTTTATAGGTCAGTCTGTTTTTCAGACATTTCCATCTCCACTGCCTTTCACAACTATAAAGACTTGCAGCAATTGCAGCAAGCACCCTAAAAAAGGCAGTATGAGCTATCTTTAATCCAATGTCAACACCAGAAAAGTAGGCAGCACATAACCAACCAACTCGAGGAAGCTCTTAGGCGCTGGTTCACAGGGCAGTTTTTCCAATTCTAAGTTTTATCAACAGATTTGGAATCAAAGATTCTGGTTCGTTTATTTTTTTTTCTCCAGTGTGGTAGCTGCTCCACAACATGGAATAACTTTTTTTTTGCTTCACAGTCTATGAAACGCTCGGCTTACTATGTACCTATTCCACAGAATGAGTATGAACATTAACTACCATAAAATATTTCATATTAAAACTGCCAGTAAGAAGAAACAGTGTCCAAGTAATTATAGTGTGATAGCCATTTAGTTGCACAATTGATTTGATGTTGGTCTTCCAAAATTATTTTTGAAGTGTTACTTTTATACTCATATCACTATTTAATTCCTGCTTCTGCAAAGACATATTACTGAAAGTGAGTGTTAGTTGCAAGAGAATGTAGCAATATTGATTTTCTTTCTACACAAGGTTTTCTGTATTCTCTGCTTCAAACTGTCCTTCCCCTTCTTCCCCCCACTGCTACATGAGTAATTCATGTCAACTACATAACATTTCATCCAAATTAGATACATTTGGTAAAACTACCAGTTAGATACCAAAACATATATCTATACAGAGTACATTTCTTGAAATAAAGCTCAAACTATGCAACAAAATGTTATACTGATCTGTGAGTTTTCCTACTCCAGGATATGTAATTTCTTTTGAAGGAGCTTGCATTATGATTTCTTTCTATTCCTCTGTGGTAGATAAAAGCCTGTATTTCCATTTTCTAGACACTCAGTCCAGCAGAGGCAAGAAAATTACACAGAATACTCTTTCAAATATTCTCACCCAGCCTGATTTTTATGAATACTTTTGGAGGTGAGGAAAAACATTTGCAATGCAGCATTAAACATGCATGAATTGACAAAGAACGAAGATCAATGGTTCATAAAGTACAAAGGATGACAGAACCAGAGTGAAACAACTTCTAAGTGACTTGTATGTTTAACTAGGGTTTATGTAGGTCAATACAAATGCAAATTCCCCTGGCACAACTTTTGTAGAGAGATCTTTTTAAAATTTCATCAAAGAAAGGAAAAGTTGGGATGATTTCCCTTTCTCCAATACAGTCACCCGTTGCCACAGATTATTTACACATCTTGCTTAAAACACTACTACTGAAGAGAAAGCATTTCATCTCTGAAGTAGACAAAATGTTTCCTGAATGGCCAGGGTCCAAAACAATGCAGGATGGAGCCAAACTTGCAACCATATCCTCCTATTCTTGTAATGTTCAAATTTCCTCAGCAAGTTTTTCAGGAACAAGATAATGCTGGGGTCCAACAAGGACACTGACAATACTTTTTGCTACATACTCTTCCTTTTTTCCAGTGTGAGGAAACAAATATGCAGAGCCGATTGCTCATTGTTGCAATGAGCACATAGATACCTTTTTGTGTGTGTGTGTTTTATTTTCAACTTCCAAAACTGTAAATATTGTCAGCACTATTCTATAGATGTCCACAAACATGTCGATTTTATTTTGGCACAACCAGATGAAACATTGGACAAAAGGGTGCTTCACACTGTGGAGTCTAGAAAGGTTGGGGAAATGGCTTCTAGAGCAGAAATGCTCTTGCCCTTTCACTGGAAGATTTGGTCTTCAGCACATTCCCCATGAACAGAGTCCAGGCAGGCAGGAGGCTGGGGAGTGAAAGCTGCCTCTCCACAAACATCTCTGCAGAGCACAAAAATGAAAGGCTGTAAATGCTGATTTAAAGCCTCCATTTCCTTATTTCCTGAAAAACACTCAATACACACATTCACCTGCGTGTCTGCTCACACCTGTGCAAGCTCACATTTACTTACGCGCTCAGCAGTATGCATGCACACTGACGCATCTTTACATTCGCTCTCACACCTCCCACAGCCCATTTGCTCCTACCTGCTGACTCCTGCTCCATCTCACGCCCATGCTCACATGTACACCCTTGCACTCACTTCGTCACACAGCTCCATTCCCTTGCCCTCACATGTGCTTCCCCCCATCCTTCGAGATTTTCTTGCTTGAACAACTAATCATTCATTCTTTGCCTATGCATTTTGTATTTTTAACACCAAGTTGTGCTAGTGGCACTGATTATTATTTTCTCTGCAATTGAAGATAAATTCCCACCAGGAACAAAGTACCATAATTTAGAAACCTAAAGGAAAAGGAAGATCTTTGGTTTGTTCAGTTAATGGGAACACAAGGCAACAGCACTTTTCATCCCCAGTGCCCAAAGAGCAGAACTGTGCTTCGCACAACATGGATAGGGATGTGAAAAGGGTGCGTGGAACTATCATCTCTCAGAGACACATCGGATCCCACCACATCTTTCTCCATAAAGCAGTTTAAAAGCTTATATTTTAACTCTGACATGCAATCCAGCCCAAGAGGTGGAATAACTTCACAGAGCAGAAGATAGCTGAGAAACTACAACGTGCAATATCAATGAAAGACATGTAGCAATGTTCAGCATGCGCTTTTCAATCTACAACCTGATTTGATTGCTTTTTTCTTTGTTATGAGAAACAGTGACCACTTCTATTCACCTCCAGTGTGCCACTCATTACATTACTGGTGTATTTACGATACAGATGTACAATGGATTTATGCTGTAATCTAACAATCCTTTGCATTTTTATGCTATCATTTTCCTAGCATTTTCACTATTCCAAATACTTGCTATTTTGACCACCACTGAGTATTACACTGATGTTTTCACAGAACTTCCTTTCTTATTACACATTCCTGATCTGAGCAATAAGAGAACTAGTTCAGAGCTTGCCATTTTGGATGAAAAAAACCAAGACTGCCTCTTCTTAAAGGCAAATCAATTTACATTATTAACATATCATTTGCTGCTTTATCACCCAGCTACTAAGTATCATGAAATACTCTGTAGATCTCAAGCAAAAGGACAGCTTTCCATTTTATTACTCTAAGAAATTCCCTGTCATCAGCAAACTTTCTTATATCACTTTGCACCCCTATAGGGATCATTTATGATAATACTGAATCACAGAGGCCTAGTACAAATTCCTGGGAAATATCAATGCTGACTTGCCCCCATTTTTATGGTTTATAAGAAAAAAAAACAGTAAATAAACCAAGAAACCTAAACATCACAAGAATAAAACTCCCATGTTGACATTCTCTTTTTTCCCCTGCAAGAACTGAGCAATAATCACATACATATAATTATGACAGGACAAAAGTAGATGTGATTTTAAAAAACAGGCTTTTTTTTTTTAAATTACTACCACAACCTTGTAAATATCTGCTAGATAATTAGCCTTTGCCTAACGTTCAGATGCTACTCATCTGCTTTATGATGACAGTCGCATTATATAAACTGCGGATGACTTGAAAAAATATGTAATAAAATATTGATTTACATGAGAAATCAAATAAAAACTGCATCAGGAATAAAGTACTACATTTTCCTTTAATGAGACATTTATAGTATTTATTGTTCTGCATGAGATCCGCGTGATATACATACATGTATGTCCTTTACCACAAGCCTTTTCTTCTACTTTTAAAAATATTTCCATTAGTGGAAATGAGAAGCCAAAAAAGTGCTGTAAGTGATACACTTCTTGCTGCAACCACAGTACTCTACCTTTTACTTCTTGTTTTTCTGGCTGTTCATTATTATCTCATTTCCAAGGCACCCTCCCTTCAGTTGAGAGCACCAAAATAGCTTGTACCAACATACACGCCTTATGTCCTTCTTAAGCAAGATATTGTTGCTCTTCTGTCTTCTCTTTGTGACTCTTCCATGTTGCTTCAAGTCTGAAATTATCCTCATGTCCTGTACCAGTATTTGTAATTTTCTACACCTTCAAAACAGTGAAACCTGGGGTTTTGTGAAACTAGGCTTTCTTCCTCAATTTACTCCGTTCTTTCCTTCTGAACATATTATGGGTCTTGCCACAATTCCATCTGTAAGCAGATTGCACCTGGTTCTGCGATCACATCTCCTTCTTTGTTTCTAAAGCACCCTGCATCTTTACCAGGTTTTGGGAAGTGTGCACGTACATAATCTTCCACTACAGAATAAAAACTGTCTATTTCCTTTTTTAATCAGTGTAGAGCTGAAATTTTCAAGGAAGTTTCCCTTCTCAAACTCTAACATGAATTCCTGAGAGACTGGCTTGTTCATTTAGAAAAATACAATTTATAAAATCTTACAGAAATGTAAACAAATACTCAAAAGGAAGTAGGCATAGACCTAAACATATGCTTAAATATTTTCCTGCACCAAGGCCGAAATATTGCTGTTTTCAAATAAAGTTATTTGGCTGATAAATCTCTTTTCAATAGTTGCTGAATTTAAAAGCTGAATCTGATTAAGCATGCTTACCTTTATAAAAAATGTCCAATTGAAACAGAAGCCTCTTCGATCAGACTAAAATTTAATATTTTTGTTCTAGGGTAGCCATCTTATTAAAATTCAGTAAATGAAATTTTGTATTACGAAAACATCCTTTCTAAGTTCACAGTGTATTTTATTTCTCCTTTCCTTACAATATACAGAAAAACTATTTTTTATAATTTTAAAATTAGAAAATTAGTCTGAAATGAATATGTCATTTTGAAATCTGCAGCAGAAGGCCAGCTATGTACATGACCAAGAAAGTATAAGGAAAAAATGAGAGATAATATAGGATAGCTTTAGACCTTCAAACTTTCATAGAGAAAGAGCTCTCTTGTTCTGCACCCAAGATGTTCAGTACCTAACAGAAAAAGAGATCTGGAGATTCTACTGCTGCAATATAAATAGTTTCAGTTACACTGAGAACTCATCTTTGTTCTAGAATTCAGGTTTTGGACACCATGAAAAGACAACGGATTTTTTTTTCCCCTACCTCTCCAAACTAACTAGGTGTAATGAAACTCTCTTCAAGGGATGCAATAAATAGGCTCTCTTACATGTCATTGAATAGACATCTAACACCAAAACAGGAATAAGAAGCTTCTAATAACTACCCAGAACAATCCATGTAGTTTTTCGTTCCAACTAATCACATTACATGACCAGAAGTGGATTCACCAAGGGACTGAACTGCAGGCACTCCCAGTCACAAATGGGCACGCATCCCACCCCATGGCTGTGGTCACACTGCCAGATGTGCCCCAGATCACGGGAGGGGGCGCTGGCATAGCCCCAGAAAGCTGGGGATCCACCCTACCCAGAAGTTCTCCACCCTTTAGTTGAAGCCGTTTCCAGGCTGAAATGAAGTAGTCACATAGTATTTAGAGAGAGAAAAATAAGTAGCATAACTAAATAGACTACAGTACTTATCAGCTTGTGATTGAGTGTGTGAAAACAATCTTGAAATAGCCAAAGCAATTATAGAAATCTTCTGCACTCCAAGCAGCAGGCCTTACAACAGCACAGGACCTGTGAGAAATTAGTGGGGTGGGGGGCGAGGGGAAAGATACCATCTTTCAGCTGTTGGTTATTTGTTTCTAAAACTACAAAATCTCACTGCTTGTTTTTTCTACTCAGGGGTGAGATATCTCAAGTTCAGTGTAGAGTAGCTGCAATGCTGCAAGAGATTGTCATGGTTCAATTCACAGCAACTTATTAACGAACTCATACTTTTGGCTTATGAAACAACCGGTCAGAAATATTCCTTCCACTCAGCCTGGAAGGAGTCCTTAAAAGTGACTGCAATTTTCAGCTCTTAATTGCAACATTTAGATTAGTTCTATCCAAAGTCTTTTGTTCTAAATTTCATTTCCTAGAAAGGTTTGTACTAGCTGAAAGTAATATATAATGCTGCTGCAATTCTGCAACAGAAGGATGTATCTTAATCTCCGTTGTACCAGGAATCAGTCCCATATATCAACTACCAGAGTAAGACTGTCTACGTATGAGTTAACAACAGAAGATCTGGCAAACTTTGATGTAAATATTCTTCCCTGCACAAGAGACAGACTATGCAATAAAAAAAAAATTTGCTAAAATTACAGCATAATTCCTCTACTCCCTTTTTAGTCAGGATACTCATACCAGGACTTAAATGTAAGGAAGCAATTTCGCTGAGAGAAAATCTAACTGTTACAATAGGAGACAACACCCACAAAACATGTAACTGGTACAGAACAGCCTCCTGAAAGCCAGGATGTGGCCATAACTGATAAGCTAGTGGAACCAACAACTACATTTGGATGAAGTTTCCAACCGCTTACTGTATACAAAGTGGGTAGTATTAATCAGGGAGGACATGAGCTGTACTTGTTCAAACTGGGGAAAGATTCCAGGCAGAAGTCTGACAGACAAAGTAAATGCATGGGTCACCCACTAAGCTAAGCAGAAACTCATAGGACTCCTCTGAAACCGATGCCTTGTCAAGGAGACATGAGCAACTGCAGAGTCTCGCCAATAAATTAATTGCATTCCTGCCTGCTACTTTCATATGAAGTCAACAGCTCTCCCACACAGACTAAATTAGGCACTTAACGATGACACTCTTAACTTCACAATCATTATTTTATTTCCATTTCAGGTCTGTGGTTATGTCTATTAAGCCGTTGCTGTTGGGAAACACAGCAAATGACTTCAGCAACCTCAGCTCTGTGGCCAGTAGGTACTTGTATACATCACAGGAAACCACTTTATGCTTCTTAAGCATGAGTTTTTCCAACAGCAGCATTGCCATGGCCACAGAGGCATGGAGAATAAATCTGGTTCTCATTTCTAGGTGTTTTTCCCTAATTCAAATGAAACAAGTTATAATATGTCTTCTGTCACTACTGCTTCTTCTGATGAACCACCCCCCCCCCCAAAAAAAAAAAAAAAAAAAACAA
>WHYT01016086.1:0-19817 GCA_009806455.1 Tetrax tetrax
CTGTGCCTTGCACAGCTTGGGTGGTGGGACAAGAGCCCTTATCAGTGAAGACTGAGGCAAAAAAGTCATTGAGTACCTCAGCCTTCTCCACATCCCGGGTAACCACGACACCCGTTACCTTCCGGAGGGGGCCTACATTCTCCCTGGATTTTCTTTTGTCCCCTACATACCTGTAAAAGCTTTTCTTGTTACTTTTTATATCCCTGGCCAGATTCAATTCCGTTAGGGCTTTAGCCTTCCTCACCCGATCCCTGGCCGCTCGCACAGCCACTCGGTAGTCCTCCCAGGCTACCTGTCCCCGCTTCCACCCTCTGTAGGCTTCCTTCTTTACTTTTAGTTGGTCCAGGAGCTCCTTGCTCATCCACGCTGGCCTCCTGGCCTTTTTGCCCGATGACTTCTTCATCGGGATGCACCTCTGCTGAGCTTGGAGGAGGTGCTCCTTAAATGTGGACCAACTTTCCTGGGCCCCTCTTCCCTCCACGGCTGCCTCCCATGGCACTTTGCCCATGAGGTCCCTGAAGAGACTGAAGTCCGCCTTCCTGAAATCTAGGGCAGAGAGCTTGCTGTGCAGTTTCCTTGCCTCCCCGTGGATCTTGAACTCCACCGCGTCATGGTCACTGCAGCCAAGGCTGTCCATCAGTTTCACGTCCCCCACCAGCCCCTCCCTGTTGGTGAGCCCAAGGTCGAGCATGGCACCCCTTCTTGTTGGCTCCTCTGTCGCCTGCAGGAGGAAGTTGTCATCCACGCATTCCAGGAACCTCCTGGACTGCCTGTGCCCTGCTGTGTTGTCTCTCCAACAGATGTCAGGGTGGCAGAAGTCCCCCAAGAGGACCAGGGCTGGTGACCGCCATGAGGCTGCTCCTATCTGGCTATAGAGCGCCTTGTCCGCTCTGTCTTCCTGGCCAGGCGGCCTGTAACAGACCCCCACCGTAACATCCCCCGTCCGTCCCTGTCCTCTGATCCTGACCCATAAGCTCTCTGTCAGCTCCTCCCCGATTCCCAGGCGGAGCTCCACGCACTGCAGCCGGTTGCTGACATAGAGGTTGTACTATATATTTGTACTACATATTTGTACTACATATTTTTCAGCTGAAAATAACTGAACTATGGAAATTTTTACGCCTATTCCACCTGGCAGAGAACAATGGTTAACAGAAAATGTAAAGTTAATTAACTTTAAAAGAATATTTCAACTCAACACTAAAGTAGTGTATGGAATATCAGTATATTGTGAAGATGTGGCTTCAGGATAGCCACTTAATACATGTTTGTTAAGAGAAAAAAAATAGACACGAACACTTGTGAAGTACCACTGAAATGATTAAGATACAACTGAATAAGATGGAGCACACATTTCACTAGTCATATCATGTCCAAGGCCAGAGACACGTATGGATAAGAGGTATGGCTTCCAGCAGTTCTCAACTGCTATGCTGTCGACAACAATGATCTGGTACAAACAAGACCTCTGAGGAGTCGTTCTATCCATTAAAAGCAGACCTCTAGGTGGAGCTGACTCCACCCTGGGAAAGACAGAGCCACCGTACCTACGGCCTACTAATGAGCTCTCAAGGCAGGGTGTTCTGCACAAGGTCCAGCTGGGCGCGAGCACCACTCAGGGCGTGCTGTCCCAACACCTGCTCTTCTCTGTTGAAGAGACTGTGAGGTGTTTATAGACCTGGTAGCAACATGGCTGATGGCCTCAAGACAGTGAATACCACTTCACTGATGCTGAGCTAAAAGCCACATTCCTTTCTGAAGACAGCTGGTCCCTTTCTGGCAGTCTTTTATTGCTTTCAGTGGGTCTAGTACCCACAGTGAGGGAACACCACTCATCACTCCATACAAGTAGTGCTCGTTTGCAAAGTGCTTGAGTGAGATCTCTGAGTGGCCCAACTTCAGGCTCCCAGCTCATGGTATTAGCTAACCATTGCAGAAATCAGCAGCAGCTTCAAAAACACAACAGTCAGTATATTTTGGGAGTGTTAGCTCCAAAGCCCTTTGGCACCACCTCACTGGGTGCATGTAATAGACTATTGTAAGTCTATGCTCCTGATCGGAACCAAATATGAAAGGCTGTGTTATCTTTAATCGGCTTAGTGTTCAACATGAAAAGCACAGAATCTGAATCCAAAATCCAGTGCCAGGCTTATCATCTAGAAGCTCAGCAACGTTTCACCTTCATGTTTTCAAATATTTTGATGTTTTAACTTGTTGAAATCCTTTTGGCCAAAACTGTCCATACAAAAATTTACTTACTATAACACAAGAAAAAAAATTGCCTGGAAATGTATGCGCATTTTTATTTCACAGAATAGAACAGTTTTGAACTATTGTCTAATATTCAGGCTAATAACTCTAATCTCTTCTAAATTAAAACACTACATGAGAGCTTGAAATGCTCTGAGAATTTCAAATTCTTATGTACTGCACTTGCTTACAACAGTTTGTTTCAATTAAACTTTGAATTCCATTTTTTTTTACTACAGATATTCTGGGCAAACTGCCTTAAAAATGTAAACTAGGGAGGAAAGTTCTTACAGTGACCATCACGAGCTCAGGAACCATAATTTGAATCTTACAAAATGCAAAAAAAAAACCCCAAAAAACCTTTAAATAGCCTGAAAACCAACTCCTTTGATATTCCACTTACACTCTTTTCCTGCATCAGTCTCACCTATTTAACAAAATGCTGAATAAACTGTTTCCAGTCAAATTATAGAAACAGCAGATATATATCCCTCACCTCCTACATCAATAATAGACATATCAACAGTGGACAAGATAAGCAGGAAAGATGATAATGATGATAAAGTAGGATTTAGTCATCTAGAAAGGCAACAGAATTCATGATGAAGAGGATAACCCAAGGGCTGAGAAGCAAGTACAAAAATTAAAGTAATGCAAAAAACATGCAAGATAATGTTAACATGATACACAAAACATGAAGTGGAAATACTTCATAAATTATAAAAAAAAAAATTCTGGGAAGAACTTCTGTAACGTACAGCAATATCAACCAACCATTTTTTTCTTTAAAAAACAAACAAACAAAAAACAAATAAAAACCCCACACCAAAACCCAAACTGAGAAAGCCCCAGATCTGTGAGCTGTATAGTACAACAGTGCAGAACAGAGGTGTTAATTTATTAATCCTCTAGTTTCTGCACACAAGCATTTTGTGGTCCCCAGCGTACTTCTCTGTGCTACTTTTTGCTGACATGATGCATTATTCTCTTCTGAAGTAATGTGATGAAAGCTAAGTTTATCAAGCCTAGTTCAGTTCCATCAGAATTTTTGCCAGTTGAAGTTTCTATTATCTCTATGGAAATCCTGCTTTACTAGGCAAAAGCTTTCTAACTGAACATCTTTGACAGCACTTTCTCAGTACCCTTCTGATACTTCTGATCAGCATTTGCAATCTCTCCTCCCATTAAAAGTCAACTTATGCTTCTTTATCTTTTCAGTACATCTTACAATGTATGTAAAATCACACCAGCAGCTCTACTGTAAAGTATTAAATAGTACAGCTATTTTAAAAGAACTCTTATCCCTTCTCTGAGATGAGCATTTCTCTTTTATTTAGAAGAATGTATGATTGAACAGATACAGCATATTACAGACAACTGTTTTTATTCCTGTTATATTTTGTGGTTAGGTGTTTTATTTGTTTTTTCAAATACATCATCTGTGGCACTAGCCAAGTTACCTTTGACTCTTCCACTGCACCTACCTGCATAAAACAAGCAGTCATTCCTCAGTCAGAAAACTGCTTACTGATTTGCCAATATTAATTTAAAAAGACCTTTGTTTTCTTAGAGCCTTCTTGTCTCTAAGTTTTGGAGTAATTCAAGTTCTTAATGTTCTTTCTTCTGGTCCTAACCATTCATAGCACTCAAAAGAATTGAACTACTTTTTGAATTCTTGCTTTTTAACTTCAACTCAGGTCCTGGAACATGAATGTCAAGACTACTACTTTAACCAGATCACTGGTTTTAGCTTATAGTTCTATAGTACTATTTTCCTTTTTCATTATTCACACTCACCTTCAGCAGTGATCCTACACACTAGGCAAGAATACAGATTTCAAAAGCATCTAAGGCATTTGTAAGTCTTTTAATTCTAGGCCATCCTATCAAAACAAAGAAAAAAATTTCTTCAAAATAAACCCCATTTCTCCAAGAGTACATAAATGCTATATAATCCCAATTGAGAAAATCAATGATACTCTTACGAAAAAAAATGACGGGTTTTCAACTATTTCATTTAACTATGGTTGGAGTTTCAATGCCAAGTGATCAGTTCTCTCAGTTCTCACAGGCATATGCAATGTTTTTACGCTACATAGTTTCAAACACAAAAATAAATAAGCAGCAACATCCATTCTGTTATTTCCAAACTGAAGGATGTAGAAGATACTTCCTCTGATCCTGAAGAATGCAGTTATACAGCTTTTTTTCTTTGCTTTGTTTTTAATTAGTGAAGTGGAAGACACAAAAGACCTTGTCTATCCTAGGTCTGAAACCTGAAGGAAGACCTCTTGTGCTCATTCTTTTGAATTCAAGTGTCTTTTACTCTGTGAATGGAGAACGATGTTCATTATGTCTGATACTTTCATAAAATGAAGAGACAAGTTAGTCTCTGGTCCTACTATCATGACGACCTACAATCAGTTGAAAAATGCAGTCTACAAAATCACTCACTAGCCTTTGCTCAGACAACGGACCTAGCGATCAGATCCATACTTGTAGTTTACAAACTAATAATTCAGCATCACTGATCTTCACCTGTAAATGAACAACTCTCTTCAGTTTAAGAGAACCAGGCAATAGATATTAAATTTGAATAAGGTAAGCAATACGGAGGATTGGGTAATTGGTCATATTACCTGTATCAACAGAAAGCCTCTTGAATCAAGCCACAGTAAGTACAGAAATAATTTACTAATGGCAAACGGTTCAGTACAAAATTTGCTTCAAAACTAGAAATGAGATTAACAGATTTTCTCTCTGAAACTCTGTACTGAAGTAAATAAATGAATTTATCCAGAATCAAACTTAAGGAAAAAGATTTAAAAAAGAAAATATCCAACATGAAATTATATATTACAGTCTTCACCTACAACATGTCCCCAAGAAGAAAGCGGTGCCTGTTCTAGGGCGAAGAATGACTGGTTGGTTTTGGAAACCTTTGAAACATCTCTGTAGCTCCCTGATGCCCCTGTCATAAATTCTAAAGAGGCTGCAGCTTTGAAAAAGTGTTCACTGGATTTAGCTTCTCAGGTGTACATCAGGAAGGGTCTGCATTTTAAAAGGGACTGCAAAAAAGTAACACCAGATTTTGTTTCCATTGCAAACAAGGTCAGTTTCTATTAACATTACTCTGATCAAAACCAGGATTTATGCACTGAAAGAAATTAACAGAAATATAAATAGCCTCAATAAACTACTCAGCAGGAATGTCTTATGTAAGACATTAATTGTGACAGCAAGCAAGCTCTTTACAGAATATATTTAAAATAAAAATGAGAATTCATTAATGCTTATAACCATCTTTGCTAGGCAATTTCACTAACTCTGTAATTTTATCGTCTATTACTCAGACCTTTACTGAACTAAGCAACCTTGACTAAAAAAAATATCTAGTCTAGTATTTTCTGTGGAAATACCCATATTCCCAGAAAGCACGCTGTATGTACATGAAGTTAGTGTTAGGCCCAGTGCTTAGATCATTCCATAAGACTTAATTAAAAAAGAAAAGGAAAACAATGAGCCTGACTGGGCGCTGTCGGATGCAGCTTCTGGCAGAACACAAAGACCCCTCTGCAGGGACACTTCATCTGCAGCATCTGCCAAGAGAGACTGCAAGGAAAAAAGCTGCACCGCTGAGAGAATCTCAGGCAGCCACACTACAAACCATACAGGGCTTAATGCAGCACCCAGCACAGTCTGAACTGCTTGCCAAAGCCAAGGACTGATTGATGTCTGGTCTCCCGTAAGAATCAGGCCCACCAGCTATAAGCCGCCACTCTTGATGCAGCTGCTCCACGTTGTATGAATAATGACATACTCACTCCAACTGTGCAAAGAAAGGAATGACTACTCTTCCTATGGCACAGTGTGACTTTTCACTGCATAGCATCTGGACCAAGACGTAATTAAATGCTTTGTACAGTTCAGTTTCTGTATAGCACTCTGTACATCTCCGCATACACAAAATAATTATCATAAACCAATCAGGTATTTACTAACTTCAGACTACTGCATTAGCAGCTCTGTAGAAAGAAATGGTACTACACAGAGCAGATGTCAGGTCAGACTGTCTTATACACAGACCTTGAATGTATCTAACATTTACTTTGAAAACAAACATGAACATCAACCCTGAGTTGGTATGTGACTGACAGCTGTTTAAACAGCTACTGTGCTTCTTTTTATTGCTTAAAAAATACTCCCTGAAAATGTTTATTGTAGACATCTCATCTTCAGGGCAGTGATTTTTCAAGTTTGAAGGGTCAATCATTGATCCACATCAGCAGGTTTTGTTCTGTTCTTCCTTATTCCCTGACTACCACTGAAACTTGCTAGTACCAGCAGCTGCTAGACGTGAGGCCTTCTGTTTAACTATTTCCTTGCGTTCCATGGCAAACAGAGCCTCAGTTTGCAATGCTTATGTGCTTTACACACACACTTAAGAACAAGGTCCTACTTCTAAATAACAAAAGATCTCTTGGAATGTATGCATTCCATAGTAGTTTCTTAGAATGTTGTATTTTTGGCCTATATTAACTACAATTTCACTAAAAGTTTAATTTTCAGCTGTAGGAGAAAAGAGAGTACGTCTTCATCCATAAGCCAGCTCAGGATGTGAGTCATCACAGCTATACACTGTTGCTAAACTTCAGAAACTCCTTTATCTACAACTTTTCAGGACACCAACATTGTGGTGCACTGTTGGCAGCAGAATCAAGCCTGTATAGGAAAAGCAGTTGCACTGTTCAGTATTTGCATTATTTCTATATTTTTTAAAAAAAATGCAAATGGAAAGGTGTTCTGGAAAGCCTGACCTGTAGTAAAGGATATAATCACATGCTATCTATTAATTTCTCCTAATAAGATTGTATATAATGCTTCTTGGTTTGCATACTTCACATGCACAGAAAGCCACTCCCAAAGGGGCTACTGTTTCTGCTTCCAAGTTCCCTTAACATTCCTTCTGAAAAAACATGTGGTTCTTCTCCTAGCTTTCCTGGCACTGACGACTGTCCAATTCAATGTGAATTTTATTAGGCAAAGGAATCTGAAGAAAATTTTTAACACTGTAATAGACTTACTAAAATTAAGGCTTTATTAAAATCCAATTTTGAGATGTTTATATTTGTAATGTCTCAATAGCCTGAAGATCAAACTAACCTTGCTCTAGAGACATCTAAATTATTAATTGAAAATCAACTAACAAATTTATTTTTCTTGTTTAAAAAAAATATTTGCAAAGCTATTTTAATTCTTTTAATAAATATTTGCTGAACGTCTATGGATTTTTCCCTTTTCTAGGTTTTAGAAATTAAACTGATGCCATATGGTGTTTGTGATCAACCCTGTACTTTTTTTTTACTGGAATATAAACACCTTCAGTGATAGCTACTTTGACTTATGTATATTCTTGTTTACAAATTAACAAATATCTGTGGACGAACAACCACTATGCTAAAAAAAGTACATTGAAGAAAAAGTAGTTTCTATCTAAATACACCTGAATAATATTTAAAAAGGAGCACTTATGAATCATACAAAGAGTTTTCAGAGTTCATGGAAGTTCTTGTAACTGCTGTTTCCAGTACTTCAAACACGGTGCTCAGAATACAGCATTAAACTTTTAGGTCAGAACCTCATACGGTATAAACTGGCATAGCTCTACTTGTTGGCATGGCTTCTTTTTATTGCCTTCAGCAGAGATGCAATAATTCCTACCAGATAGGGCAGTAGTCATCAGTTTCTGAGTGTCAGTTCTGCAATCTCTAGCAAGAATATGAACGGATATGACTGGGTGTCCCTTCTCACCTGCATTTCTTCTCTAGTAATTCTCCCAATCTAGTCTTCTGACCCTGGTCCTCAACTCTAATTCCTAAAAATCTAACTGGTTTGTATTGACTTTCACATCCCTGGATAAGCTTCGTGGTTTAACTGCTTATTAATTGAGAAATATATGAGCCAGAAACTATATAGAGGAATACAGAACTGCCCATTTTCCCCTCAATCATAAGCACTTTTCAAGGTAAATCTGTGTACTTCGAATGTAACTTAATTGACTGGTACTTGTTTATTATACAATAGTTACAAAGTCTCTCTTTGTGTTTCATTCCCAACAAAGAATCTTCCAAATTATCACTCAGGAGTAGTTTTATTGCAAGTGACACACTGTCATCAGTCTGCCTTCAAGATGACAGGCTTGGTTAAACAGCAGTCTTAAACAACATCAAACATCCAGGCTTAGGCAATTCCCAGAATTAGGAAGAGAACACAGTCATATACTTACTGCAACTACAAGCACTCACCTCTTCCATGCAAAAGGGGACATTCCTGGAAATGGACCTTTTATAGCCTAAACATACGACTGAATTGTACCTTTGCTTCAACAAGTTCAAGAATTAAAACAATACCTTTATCCTTTTCTGCATGAACCACTTCTAAAAAACAGCAAAAATCTCTCAGCCTCACACGAACTTCGTTTTGTACTCTTTTGTCACAACTATTCTTCTGTCTTCCCTTCTTTCCTTTACATTTATCTCCTCTCATTTTCTCCCTTACTGCCTGTCCACCTTATCTGCCAATTTTCCTGTTTCCCTCTACTGTCATGCTGAAGGGTGACTGCTTCCTCACACCCCACAGCTGTCTCCAGTGTTGTCTCTTTGGCTGAGAACAATAAAAGCCCCTTCCAAACAGTTGACCATAAGGACACCAAAGGTACCAAAACCACGTTACAGCCTTGCTTCATGTACATCTAATAACTGCCTAGTACCTGAGGTGACTATGAGAAGTAATAGCAGATGCTCAGGTGTGATAGTGATGTCCTTGCTGATGAGTCTGGGGAGATATGCCAACAATGTTGTTGTACAGATAGTGTGGGAGTAGCAACTGCAGTGTTGATTTTGGACAGATAGTGACTAAATGCAGAAATAGAAAGATGTGATGCTTAGGAAGCAATACACTCTGGCAGCAGAACTAGGGGAGAATGAGCAACTTAGAAAGCTATGCTGTTCAGATGCTACCACTTGGAAACACAAAGAAGTTCTCAACAGAATCTATATTACCTGGGCAACATTTTGTAATGAAATCATTCTTACCAAAGTAGTAGCAATTCTTCCCTTAAATTCATGAGAATGCATTGCAGGATTGCCAACCATTTGGGGGTTTTTTGCTGGCTGAACACGCAAGTTGTTCTACTCATTGGGTGCTATGAAGTGTCCAGGCTGCTGGAAACCAGGACAAAATACAGCTACCCTGGGAAGCACTCTCTGAAGACAGGAGTGCACAAAACATACCTAATCCTAGATTCCAGTTTTCTAAGTGCCCTCTGTCTTTTCAGGCCAAGCCAAACACCCTGCTAGAGAAATTCCTTCTCAGTAGCAGTATCAGAGGACTAAGGAAACAGAGAGATTATGTTCTGATTTTCCATTCCATCCTACCACTTAACCACATGTAAGATTTGCATTAGTTTCTCTATTTGTACAACAGTACCACAAAATAAGCACTGTTATAAAGCACTCTAAGATACTTGCAGGAAGGAACTATTAATATGTTAATGTTAGTTACAGTAGACATTGAGTGCATTGCTGAAAGGCTAGGGAATCTGAATCACAGAACTCTCGCCATCACTAATTCTGATGTCTATTTAAATTAAACTGAAGTACCGTGGCAAAAAATTATTTTTTATAATTTCACTGCAATATTTGAGGCTATTTCCTTGCCATTTCCTACCACTTTTAATTATGAAGCTACACATGATGTTTTTGATATTCTCTGCAAAAAATGGAGCATGGGTTTTTAATGTCAGGTACACAGTTCCCCTTCTGTCGACTTCAACACTTTCTTTCTTGTATAAAACATGCTAAAAAGAAACAGCAGATGTATGTACAATTCTGAAACTATTACTTGATGTCAAACACCTGATCTAAGCCATTTCCTATGCAAGAAGATGAAAATCCCAAAACATCTGAAAGAGGCTAGTGGAAAAATAAAAAAAAAGGAAGTTATCCAATTTAGAAGGGAGGCTACAGCAGTAAATAAGAACAGCAACTTAAATTTAGCATGAGAGAATGGTTCCTGGAAGCCAGATACATTAACACACATGTAGATGCAATTCTGCAAAGCCCTCTATGGTGGCAGCTCTAAAATTCTAAGTAGTATAGCTGCAACAGTAAAGCTTTGCACCAGAACTAAGAATGGCATCATCAAAACCCTCATTCATATAAGCAGTTCTGAATCAGGGAACTAACCTTTTTGACTGACCTGTTTTGATAAGGACTGCCAGGTGAGCAAAATGCAAAATAATGTCCTTTATTTAGCATTTCACCACTACTAGAATAAAATCAGCATCTCACTAATGTCTTCTGTGGTTACTGACAAGTTCACTAAGGAATGTTTATTCAAATAGTTTCCAATATGCTAGAGGAAATGTAAATGGCTGCAGCTCTGTTTAAGCAAGAGTTGTAATACATGCAATGGAAATCTCACAGAAGTATGCTGAACGTTTGTTAGTGCTTTCCCTGTTAATACCATAATCTCTAACATAGAGAAAGTCTACTCATTGCTTAAAAAAAGTTCTCACTCATTATCAGGATCTTGCTCATATGAGCCTTTTCGGGGGTAGTCTTTAAAATAATTTGTTACAAAATTAAACGCATAGTAATGGGAAGAAGATACAATATTGTAATTATGAAAGCAGCAGAATATTGTCAAGAAGTTTCACTTGCTTCTTTTCCCTCTGTCATTTATTTGCTGCTACCTCATTTACACAGAACTTTAGCTGACATTCAAAGGTAGTTCTTGATCTGGTGAATACTAAACTGTGCTAATTGAAGTTACTTCTGTTGTTGTTGCTGTTTGTCTTTAAACTATAATTAAAATTTCTAATTGAAACTTAACAGCCATGCCTGTAGTGTGTTATTACAGATGAAGTGCCAGAAGAGAGTTACGACACCCTCCTAGAAGACGAAGAATAATGGCCCTGGCTCACGGGTGAATCACACATTTCCTTAGCAAACACTGAGGACTAGCTTGAAAATCTCCTGGAAGCAAACAGTGCTTACCACATAATTATGTGACAAATAAGCCACAACCTGTGAGGTGAGCGGGTGTGAGGGATGGGATTTTCAGATATTTTTGTCTTCGTAATTACTCATTATCATTCATAATTTATTCAAGCGTGATGCCAGTAGTGATCAGTATTAAAGGACCTCAGCAAAGGAAGTCAGCACAGAACACAGCTGCAGCATGTGTGACTTGGCAAGGAAGTACAGAATCATATCTGCATTTCACCACACTCATGTTTCCAGCTCACTATCAGATCCAGGTACAGAGGAGAGGACTACCTTGTTGCTCTGTATTTATTTCTGATATTAGGAGGATTCATTTGCTGTATAGTCAAATCACGTAACTGACAATCCCATGGGTAAAATCACATTCCATAACTTCAGTGAGCATAATAGGATCCTTTTGAGAAAATAAATATAAAAGGTAGTCAGAGAAAAAGAAGATTCAAAATGGAGACATCTTTCAGTTTCTCCAATCACTCCCACAAATACATCCATTTCCTTTGTATCATTTTTGCTTATGCTACTTTTCAGAGTTAGGTAATTTGCACATCTCTCTTTGACAAGCATGTTCTAGACCATGTAATATTATTTTTACAGTCAAGATTTGCCTAGAAACACTTTCACCTATGCCCGTACAGATAGCCACTTGGGCAAGTACAATGTCTTAAGCCTCATTTGCCAAGTTTATAAATTCAGCTGTTGTGTAAGAAAGTAGAAAGGTTTCGGTAATTTGGTTCTTTGGCACATACTAGAGTAAGAGGACAACAGTACAGGGTTTGGAATTTGACACAGCTGTATCGTGTGAAGAAGGTGGTTGTACATTTCACATTTGTGAAAATGAGAAAGTAAAGATATCAAGTAAAAAAGATGTTGTTTCAGATAATATATAAATAAACTGTGAGTATATGTATGTATGTATGTAAAATGTTTTAAAATGTATTGTTTAATTAATATGACATGCACAGTTAAAGATCAGACATTAAAGCTTCTAGCAACAAATCTGGGTCAGTCCTGATTCTCATATTCCTTAAATTCTTTCAAAATGAATATGCAAACTTCATTGTCAAAGTGCTAATATACCAGTGATTCTCAATTTAGGGCAGAAATAATGTTCTAGCTTTCTATAAAAAAGCTACTAAACAGCATACAGGGGAATTGCTGCAGGAAAACAAGGACAGATACAGGATGATTCCTCCTACACAGTCTACAAGGAGCAGCAGCAATATGAGAGATATTTAGAGAAACTAACCTGTGGTGTCATTCCATGACAGATATACACAATTGGGATATTCTCCGTGTCTGGACCTTGATCAAGGCACAAATCACTTTTCAGGGAATTCTGCAGCTAAAATAAACAGAAAGAAAAAGAAATCAAGCAAGTCTTACATGAGAAAAAGATAGTATGATTACTTGATTTTCTTTGCAAAAAAAAATCATATGTACTTGAGCAAGGAAATATGTAAAATTAAAAATACTTGTTGCAGTGAAGATTGTCGTAGTTCAGCCCCAATCTGGACCAGACTACGCAGTCTCTCTCTCACTCCCCCCACCCTCCGAGAGAACGGGGAGATAATATAAGAAAAAACGGCTCGAGGTTTGAGATAAGGACAGGGAGAAATCCTTAAAGTTACCGTCACGGGCAAAAACAGACTTGACTCGGGGAAAATTATGTATTTATTACTAAAACTAGCAGGATAATGAGACAGAGAAACAAGATAAACCTCCTCCACCCCTCCCTCTTCCCAAGCTTAACATTATCAACACCCCACCGCCCCCACCCCGCCGCGCCTTGAGCGGCACAAAGGGGAAAAGGGAATGGGGGTCGCGGTCAGTCCATTATGTGTTGTTTTATGCCGCTGCTTCATCATCAGGGGAAGAACTCCTCACTTCCCTCCCCTGCTCCAGTGTGGGGTCCCACCCATACGCCACAGTCCTTCATGAAACTGCTGTGGCGTGCGTCATCTCTTCCATGGAGTGCAGTCTCTCCAGAACGGCTCTCCCAGCGGGCCCTCCACAGGCCACAGCCACATTCAGGCATCCACCTCCCCCAGTGCGGGGTGTTTCACGGGCTCCAAGTGGATCTCTGCTCCTTCATGGACCTCCATGGGCTGCAGGAGGACAACCTGCTCCACCATGGTCATCACCACAGGCTGCAGGGGAATCTTGGCCAGGAGCCGCATTACTCCTCCCCCTCCTTCTTCACTGACCTTGGTGTCTGCAGCCGTTTCTCTCACAAGAAAAGTTTGTTCTTCACAACAGGCTGGCAGAAGCTTCTCAGGATCTCTTCACATCATCCACCTCATCTCCTCTCCACCTCTTGCAGCCAGGCCGGGCTGAGTTGGGCCCAGTCGGCCGCCTGGCGAGAGGCCAGAGGGTGAGGCCTGCAAGGCCCCGGAGGCCTGCGCCTCCCCCTCTGGGCCTCTGCCCTTGCTCAGCTTCGTCACATCTTCTCTTCTTTTTTTTTTCTGTTTTCCCCTTCTTAAATACGTTATCGCAGAGGTGCTATCACGGGACATTCTGCTACCAATCGGCTCGGCCTTGGCCAGCAGTGGGTCCGCCCTAGGCCCGGCCGAGTCCACTGAACAAAGGGGAGCGACTTCTAGCAGTTTCCTACAGAAGCTGCCATCTTAGGCCCCCCTCACTAAACAAAACCATAACGAGATAATTGAAGAGAAAGCATCTGGACTAAATTTTTCTTGTAGATAATCTAACACTATTGATTTCAATAATGTTGCACAAGGTTTCAGAGGTGTAGACTTCAAAAAGCCTTCAGAGAGAGCAATATTTTTTGTTATGTTTTTTAAATATTAAGCCTAATGCATTCCTGGTACACACTATATACAAAAATTAATTTTTTTACCAATGCAGCTAGCTGAGCACTATGGATAGAGTTTCAAACCCAGGAGAAAGCCCTGTAATTAAACAGCTTTTTAGAATCACTCAGGAAAGGCTTCTGATTTCTGGAAATAATTAAAAAAAATCCTTTCTGCTGATACTTAGAGACTTCCGGCCAACTGGTATGCACTAGCTCTTCTTCGCATTTTTCCAGGCTAACTCACACACAGCAATCTAGCTATGAATAGACTGCAAAACACTCGGCTTTGTTCATCACAAAGCCCTATGTATCACCTATGCAATGTGAGACAGAATTTTCTGAATGCAAAGTGCTAAATTAAGGAGCACAGATAGCTGGAAGGTGTTTTTAGAGCATGAGGCCAAAGATGTGGATTGTATACCCATGGGCATGAATAAAGGTGTTCAGTGGTGTAAGATCCGTTCAGAGAACATGAAAGAATTGTCTGATGGAGGGAATGAAGAGGTGATGTGATTTGCAACCATCTGTGACTAACTGAGCAGTTCTGTCAGCTGTGTACAGGGGCCTCCTTTGAGGAAAACAAATTGATAAGCTTGGAAAGGAAGTCTAGAAGTGCACCATTTGCACCTTTTCAAACTTAGACGCTTACAGAATGTAGAGATAAATTAGACTACTGAAATCTTGAATTTGCAAAATTATGTCAAATATCAAGCTGAAATTACGGAACCAGTCCCTACACTAAATACATCAGCTTTTGGTCCACTGACATCACTTTCTCACAACTCTAAGGGTACTGCAGAATTCAGAAGTAAATTTGGGTCCTAAACCTTTACGCTGCCACAAACCCTAAACCTAGCTATATACCACAGCATCAACTAGAGAAGAATGAAAAAACTATTTTCCTAACTCTCGCACAACTAATATTCAGGAAATAAATATGGGTGTTTACCCTGTAGATGCCTATATCCTAACCCTTACCCCTATTCAGACAGCTTTTGTAATTTCTTGGTATAAATTAACGATAATGCTATAGTAGCCATATCTCAATTTTCTACAAAAAAATGAAGTCAGTTGGAAGCACTTAGAGAACCAGCAGGCAGCTGACTTCCTTTGAAGTATCACACCTTTCTCCATTATGAGCCATGCAAGCGAACAGGAAAGTAGACATGAAGGAAGATTAGAGATCCAAGCAATTATTTTACTGAAAAGAGTGGGGCACTGTATCTTTTTGTTTCATACAACAGCATTTCATAAAACAGTAAGCTGTGTATTTCATAAAATACCCCCCCTTTACCTGTACACATACATTGCCATAGCTCTCCACTACTACTTTTGTCATAGTACAAACAATGAAGTAACGCCTACTCCTCACATCTTTCTTAGCTGATGAGGCTGCTCTCATACTGCAGACGAGAGACTACATCATGTGCATTATTGTGCAGTACCCACATATGCATGTTCTGCTGACCAATGAGTTCAGTATTTCTGTAACAAACTCTTCTGATTCATTTAGGTTCATACCTCGCCAGCAAGTACAAAGGCAGATGTAAAAGTCTCAGCAGAATAAAAAATCATAGAATCACAGAATGGTTTGGGTTGGAAGGGACCTTTAAAGGTCATCTAGTCTAACTGCCAAAATCATAGGGTGCCTGTTCACTGATTTTGATTTTGACCTTCACGATGCCGAGTTAATCCTGAGACTATGCAACAAGTACCTTAGCTTTGTGACTGCTCCATCTTTGTTTATCACTTCTACCTGCAATCAAAGATTCTTTAGCCATAGGTATCTACACATGTACCTATTAGCTGCTATTCTTCCTTCTCCTCAGGAAACTCCTCACCTGATTAGATCATGGCATTTCTGAGGGCAATTCCATGCAGTCTGTGGAAGAGGCTCCTTGCACAGATGTGATTTTGGCATTGTTCTGAACTATTCTGGAAGGTACCCATTATCTCGTGCATTAACAACAACCTAAACCTTTGTTGGAAATGTTTTTCTTCTCTTTTCAGGTTGTACAAAAAGCCAAAATGATCCTTTTAATTGATCATCAAAGTGGTCACGGAACTTTGCAAGACATACAATCACTGCATTTGCTAAACCAGAGCAGCTGCTCTATGGCACCCTCAAATGTCTTCTCAGAACCATACTGGCAAAGTGCACAACTCAGACTTCTTTTTGAGCAGGAAGGTGTCAAGCCAAGTCTTTCGCTTCTATGATCTGCTCTTACTAGTTACATTTGCTAATTGGGATTTGCATATAAAAAGGCAAATTTAATTAACCAAAATTATTTTTTGTGAATATGACACTGGATAGAGAATGTGAAAGGACATCCTAGCTCTACTATCTTATTATGGGCCTGTATTAACTTACTGTGCTCATCTTCCATGTCATGCACACCTCCCCTCTCTGTTTAGATTGCCAGTGTTCTAGGGGCAAGAATTGTCTCTACTGTAATTAGCACAGTACAACTCAAGCATGATTTCAACACAGACAAGATTACTACTGTCACACAAGTAATGATGATGTTGATGATCCTAAAATATAGGCATTTGAGGTTCTAAACTAAGATCTGGCTACAATATTAAGAAGCTTGCAGTTGAAATACTGAGTCTATTTTGTTAATTCGCCTGCTACCACAAATCTTCCAACTGACAGCTCCAACGTGCCTAAAAAATCCTGTCTTGAGTATCTCTGAGTAGAATGCAAGCCATGAAACAAAAACAAATACAAAAATCAGGGAGGACAATAATGTGCAGAATACCTCAACAGGAACTACAGAAAAGCAGCTGTCTCAGTCAACTAACCAGTCTAAAAAATACTTAAACTAGCGACTTCAAGCTTATCTGATTCTACTTGGAGCCAGGCATTGTCTTCACAAATTACTTCCACTATTACACCTTCCCCTCCACACCTTTTTAAATTAGGAAATGTAAACAAGATCCTTACCACCCCATAGGCGACAGTATCCGAATACATTCTCATTTCTGGATACACACTGACAAGATACCACCTAAAGGTCTTGCACTGGAGCTTCTTCCTCAAGGCCTTCCTCTCAGAAATATCACCAATATCAATTCCAGAGTCCTGCACATAAAACAAAGGACAGAAAAAGCAGAAAAGACATCAGTCGATACACTTCTGTGTAAACTAATCGTTCAGAGTCTCCCTCATTGCAAAGATGATTATGACCTATGATAATTATCAGCTTTTGGTTGCAAAGTGAGTCTGTTACCCATCACACTCCCTAAGTGTCCAAATTAAATATAATACAGGTCACCATAGTGAGGTCTCTTTCAAAGTCTGCTTTAGTAAATGGAAACACTCCTATTGATGTCAGAGGGCTTCAGATCTAGCTTCCAATGAATATCACTGTTGTTCTCTAATTTCCTGGCACTTTCCAAATCCAACAGTAATTGGCAGGAAGTAGCAAGCTGCTCTAGAAACAACCTTATTGCTGGTGTCCCACTGTGGCCTAATGTATATGATTAGTCTGGGTTTACTGCTTCACTGCAAAGAGCAGAAGCTCTGCTCACCTTTCTGAAGTATCACTTATTAAATTTCTCTGCTAACATAAAAGGAACAGTTGCTACTTTTGTAAAATACAATTGCAGAATATTCTCTCCCCTAATTTTTATTCTCATTTACATTTCTGTATAACCTAATTTCTACTTATCATAAGACCAGATCATAAAGTGTGACTTTCATAAAATCTCTGTATATAAAAATCAATAATTTATCCCATAAAATCATGCAGTAGAAAGAGAGAGATCTAAGTGCAAATCCATGGATGCTGTTTGACAGGAAGTAAAATGAGACATTCTGCTCCACACTGTGCTTTACCACTTCTGCCTCAGAACAAAATGCATAGGGAAATTCTATAATCTATCTACTTAAACAACAGCCTTTACTGGGCCATAAATGCACCAAAGATTTTGTCAAGTCCCCAAATATGATTTAAAAATAACATTGGAAACTTTGTATTTTCTTAGTTGCACATCAAAAAGGTATCTTTAGAAGTATCTAGGTTTCTGAGCTGCTGAAGCAATAACTGCTTCTTACATCCCAAAGCACTGAACTAATGTTAGTCCAGAACAAGTGTATTTTATTATGGAAGCATTTCCTAACTGAAGTAAAATTGACTTCCACATTAGCAAGTATACTAAAAAGTAGGAAACTGAGGTCTGGCATGAACAGGCATAACTCAGTCCTTAAAAGTGTTGACTCCCCTCACCTCAAGCCCTTCATCATTGACAAAACTTCGTGTGGAACTGCTCCTTAAGTGACTATTTTTTCCTGACTTTTCTAGCAACTGACTAGATAGAGGAACATGCTGTAGGGTGCGAGAAGACAATCAACTGATCCTACGGACAAATCTCGCTCATGCACTGCTCTGGCTGCTCCTGCACTCGCCAGTGTATCTGCCACTGGTGTGAAGGAAAAGGAGCATGTCAGCACACAGACATTCGACTTCCAGCACTAACAGTGCTTCCTCGGATCAGGTACTAAACCAGTCAGTGCATCCCAACTCCTTTCTTACGCAATCCTGCAGCACCAACGCTTGTTTCCTCAAAGTTTATTGTATAAGGTAAGAAGGAGCATCTGAGGCCTCAGTAATCACACTCTCCCATGCAGCTGGAGAAGGAAAATAGCTCACATGTAGCACACTAGTTTTATCACCTACAACAACTCAGTGTGTTCCCCAAAGCTGAGAATATGATGGGAGAAAAAAAAAAAAAAGAAAAAAAAACCAAAACAAAACCAAAAACATAGGCGAGGATACACGGAGAGCACAGCTCTTGCTTCTGGGACTTGAGGTCCCAGAAAGAGCAAACTTCCTTTGGGTTTTAAGTGCTTTTCTGAATCTGTTTATCTAAGTAGTTACGATGCAGAAATCACCACGGTATCCGACGTCCCCATTTGAAGCTCTCAGTACTTCAGAGCCACCCACAGAGATCCGAAGAGGGCAGTTACAGCACACTGCCGAATGAGTCTAACTCCTTTTCATTATTAGGTCTTAAAAACTAAAACCTCTGGAAACATCTGACTACGGGGCTTCTCAGAGATCTGGAAAGTCTTCCACGGAAAAAAAAGGTCCTGTCATTAACATTTTGGAATAACTTATTTCATGGAAAGTCCTGACTGTTATTACTGAATACATTTTTATTACCTACAGTGGCCATTACCAGTGCACTATTTAATCAACTTCCAGATAGAGAATTACTCCTGTAGTCATCCACTTGTGTAGCAGCAGTTGGTCAAGCTATCTGTCTGTCCTCTTCACATGTCTTTTTGCCTAAGCTTAAGCTAGGTTTGATTTTAAAATTATCTCTCTTTGGTGTTTCACCTTTAATTTAATCTTGTTATAAGCAAAGATGAAATAGAAATATTGCCATCCAGCCTGATATCTAAATTTGACCTAATCCATCCCCAGCCTTTCTCATCCACCGTCTCTTTGCACCCTGCCTACTGGAAGTCTGTATTACAAGTGTCCCACAAGCTTTAAGTTATTTTTCAGGTTGCTTCTTTACACTGAATACTCCCTCTTTCTACAGATGGTTTTATACCAAGCAGAGACTGCATTGCTCCTAACCTTTTCATGTATAAAAGAGGACTCCCACTAATGATGTAGGTTTTCTTTACAGTGCTTGGGAGTGTAATTTTGTACTGTATTTTCCTCTTCCCCTTA
>WHYT01016086.1:27978-161023 GCA_009806455.1 Tetrax tetrax
AAAAAAAAAAAAAAGAAAAAAAAAACCAAAACCAAAAACATAGGTGAGGATACATGGAGAGCACAGCTCTTGCTTCTGGGACTTGAGGTCCCAGAAGGAGCAAACTTCCTTTGGGTTTTAAGTGCTTTTCTGAATCTGTTTATCTAAGTAGTTACGATGCAGAAATCACCACGGTATCCAACGTCCCCATTTGAAGCTCTCAGTACTTCAGAGCCACCCACAGAGATCCGAAGAGGGCAGTTACAGCACACTGCCGAATGAGTCTAACTCCTTTTCATTATTAGGTCTTAAAAACTAAAACCTCTGGAAACATCTGACTACGGGGCTTCTCAGAGATCTGGAAAGTCTTCCATGGAAAGTCTTCCATTCCTGTCATTAACATTTTGGAATAACTTATTTCATGGAAAGTCCTGACTCTTATTACTGAATACATTTTTATTACCTACAGTGGCCATTACCAGTGCACTATTTAATCAACTTCCAGATAGAGAATTACTCCTGTAGTCGTCCACTTGTGTAGTAGCATTTGGTCAAGCTATCTGTCTGTCCTCTTCACATGTCTTTTTGCCTAAGCTTAAGCTAGGTTTGATTTTAAAATTATCTCTCTTCGGTGTTTCACCTTTAATTTAATCTTGATATAAGCAAAGATGAAACAGAAATATTGCCATCCAGCCTGATATCTAAATTTGACCTAATCCATCCCCAGCCTTTCTCATCCACCGTCTCTTTGCACCCTGCCTACTGGAAGTCTGTATTACAAGTGTCCCACAAGCTTTAAGTTATTTTTCAGGTTGCTTCTTTACACTGAATACTCCCTCTTTCTACAGATGTTTTCATACCAAGCAGAGACTGCATTGCTCCTAACCTTTTCATGTATAAAAGAGGACTCCCACTAATGATGTAGGTTTTCTTTACAGTGCTTGGGAGTGTAATTTTGTACTGTATTTTCCTCTTCCCCTTAAAAGGTCAGAAGCTTTCCTTAAACATGTACTTGTTTCCTATTGCTCTAGAATCAGTTTAGTACTTGCAAAGTTTAGCATGGGGAAGGAAAAGGAAGTCCCAAGTCTTCAGAGCTCTTGCCCTGATTCTTGGCAGCCAGCCTTGCACAATGAACACCAAGATGCTTAAAACAGCTTCAAAGTACAGAAGAGATTTGGGATACCTGAGCACATGGCAGGCTGTCAGAACAGAACAGAGCCCCGACACTCTTCTAACTCCTTTTCTATTTCCCACATGGCAAAAGATGGAAGCTGAGTGAACAACACTTGAATGTACCCAGCTGTAAGTCACAGACCTCAACTGATAGGAAAACCTTCTGATAGTCACAAAGGTGCCATAGCCACAAAGGTCTCTGAAAATCCTGTAGCAATTACTAGGTAATGAGTAGATTCAGGCTTTATAGGCCTGTTACGACTGTGAAAATTAAGCTTTTCCCAGTGTGTTTTAAATAAGCATGTGTGCATGTGTGTGTTTATTTGGTTTTCTAGAGCAGTGAGAAATATAAATGAAGGTTCTTTCTACTAGGTTCTGTACATACACGTAGTAATATATTTCTCCCTACAACAGACGCATCTCATTACATTGCAGAAGAGACTACCACTATTTAAAGTTGATTTAGCACTTGCCATTTCCAGCTTTTAAGTCTGCACTACGGTTTGACACCAGTAGCCTTTCTGAAGACAATATAATCTGCATTGCAATTTATTCAAGCAGTTCAGTGCAATTACGAGTACATGTCTGCTGTGAAAATTACTGGAGATTGAAATAGTAAGAAAACTTGTTATTCCTCCTCAAAACTATGAAGCAAATCTGTAGTACAAGATCTATTGTGCAGACATCTTGATGCACTTTGTGACCTGAAGAAATCTGGTCAATCCACATACTGTGTTTATTTTTCCTGTGTTTAATAAATGAGTTTTCAAATTTTTGATAACAGGCTTATAATTTTCTGAGCTATCAGCACAGTCAAGACTGTGTTATTATTACTTGTTAAATTTCATTTAGCAAGTAATAATAACAATAACAACTTATCTTTATATTCTTTATGGATTTGATTTCCAAATTGCATTTAAATCTCAACTTTGCACAAGATTAAGTACCAGCACCATCATATCTGGATGACTATTACGAAAATATGTGTATAATACTGTATATCCTGGTTAGCAAAAGGAATTTCTAAGTTTTGTGTTAATGCTATGTTTGCAAGTCAAAAAACTGAAACTTGACCAATCAATGAAGATCAACCAATCTTCAGGAAAATAACTAACAATAAAAAATAGAAACTGAAATTTAAATCTATCAGGTTTGAAATCGTTTTAACGTAAAATAAATAGTCTATCTTCCAGAAATGTCTTTATTCTTGTATGCGCTGCTGAGAGACTACTAAAAATGGAGACACTTAAATAGTAGCTTGGATCCTGTGAACATAAGACTAACTTTCAGAAAGGTCCCTTCCCTATACCAGATCATAGAGCAATTTTTTTTCCTGGTGTTTTCATGGTATATTTTAAGGCTAATTCTGCAAACTGAAAATAGGACAATGATTTCAACACTTCACTAAAATTATCTAGTTTTAATCACGAGAGATGAACAAAATTATTGAAACCAGCTGAACCATCATCAGCATTCATACGTCCAGCTGGGTTTTGGTTTGTAACCTTTTTTCCTTATTAAACTAAAGGAGGAAAAGTACAGCACTTTATTTCTCAAACTAAAAATCTCAGCAAAACCAGTTTCTCTGAGCAGCTGCAAAATCACTCAGAGAGATTTTACAGAGATTTTATTAAAAAAAAAAATAATTTGGCCAAATTCATTTATTAAGTCTAGAATATTTGCTTTTGCTGTAATAATTAGAACTGCACACCGTAAGTCAAATCTAAAATTCAGATTTCAAACCACTACAGCCGTGGTTTCCAATCTCTAGGTGAAAACAACCTATTCTACATGGATCCTGAATATTTTCTAGAATAGGTACAGGACAACAGTCACCTTTCTCAGAGCCCTGTAGCTCTTCACAGTTCATAGATTAAATACCACTGACTACAGAAATGAACAACATCTAAAATCAGGTGTCAAGTGAAATTCTCACATTAGCCATCTGACATTATTTTCTCAATACAGTGGACCAACCATTGGTCATCTACGGAAAATAAATCTGAACAAGCAGGCCAAAAGGGAGTTGCAGCTAGATTCTGCAATATGTCATGACATCCACCAGCCACCCTTACTCTAATGTGAAATTACTCAAGAGTGATACACTTACACTTGAATCAATAGATGTTAACACTCCTCACCCCTTGTCCTCTCACAAATCTCGTAGAATTAAGCTCTCTATGATGGCAACTAAGAGACTCAAATTCAAAATGAGATGTGTAATACAGATAATATAGATTTGATGCTTCTGTTTTCCACATTTCTGCAACTAGTAGATTAAAATCTCCATGTAGAGTCATCAGTGAGGGTGATGAACTTGACAACAAATTAATTTTTAAGGAACCTCAAGACAAAGGAATTATTCTAGACTAAGACACAACTACATATATATTTTTATATGTAAGTGTGTAGGTACAAGCATATCTTATGCCTATATGTAAAACATAAATATATACATAAGTGTACACAAATAACAAAATTCTAGCAGAAAAATAAAAATTCAGAATAGGAACCAAACCCCAAAGGATCTAAAGTCAAAGTCTGCAAACACTGGTCTTTGTGACTCACCTCCTGGGGTATGTTCCATGCCATATAGACATGGTTCTTAAATTCATCCATCCAGACTTCAGCCACCCTTAGTGCATTTCTCCGGACATGAGCAGTTAGATCTTCTGTGTATGGCTTATGTGCTCTTTCAATGTGGGCAATCCTGGAGCAAGGCAGAACCTCAACACTTCCTCCACACTGCCATACCTAAGAGGAAAAAAAGACATCCTGCTAGTGAGAGCTCCGTACACCACTGCTGTCCTGTAGTAAATATACTGAAATTATTTTATTTCTATGCTTGTCATTGTTACAAAGGAGAACAACTACTCAAGACTTACTTAACTATACAGATTTTTTTTAGATAGTTGTGAGAGGGGGGAAGTTATTTCCTTGCCTTACCATGAATTATTACTGCTACTTAACCTTACTACAGAAATATTACATTACCAGTAGCCTCTCATCGCAATCTTCCTGGATCAATTTAGCTATTCTCAAGATTATTAACAAAATAATTTATAAGGCACACAAAACAACAGCATTTGGGTTCAAGTTTTAATGCCTTGCAGGCATTTCTCTAAAACAGTGCACAGTGCCTTTCAACACATACACACACTATCCAGAATCCAGAACTAGGCAGCCTTATGTAAAAGGGAAAAACCAATCAGGTTTTTAAGATGACTAAAGTTTCAGAGTTTCAGGTTCTAGGAAAACTAGGAATATAAATGCATCTTATGCTTTGCTTTAAACATAGCTCAAAAAGGATCATGTTTACCTCTTTTGGGAAGTAGTGACAAAGACTAACAGTGCCTAGTGAAAATGTTCTACGAACAATTTCAACACACACTACTCTTACAAATTATAATGAATTTATAATGTAGGTTACAGTACCTGCCCAAGTGTGTTTCAGTTTTGTTCACTACTGCTAACATTCATTTCTGACTTTCTCTCTTTCTGCTTTCAACGAAAGAGAAAAGCACTTTGGCAGCCTTAGCAGTCATTGAATTCTTGAATTATTTCACACAGAAGCTGTTTTTCTGTGTATCTTGTATTATGTAAACTTCCTAACAAACAAGATCAAGGCAGCCCATTCACAACGATTGAGTGGAGGCTGTTCAGGTGAACAGTAGATGTACTCAAACTGTTTGATCCTGCTGAACAAGTACCTCAGTACCAAAGGCAGGTGCACTCACTGAGAAGTGACAGAGTTTGCCTTATACTACTGCTAGCAGAGACTTCTGAGGCTTAGTATCGCATATCAAGAGAGCGAAAAATGAGAGCAAGGGTGCTCCTTCCTCGTACAGCTCATACAGGAGAGACTGTATTCTGGTCTCCTTCCTAGTGGCGATGGATGTGGGTTGGCTGAACATCATGTTCTGGATGTGATCTCAGATCCCTCTTCAGGTCTGTCCAGCCTATACGCATATGCTCTACTAAGGAGGCACTTTGTTCAGTCATTCATTTTATATATTTAGACATCTGGCTTGAATGCAGCATTTAGGCATTTGGCAGCTGCTGAGACCAGAAAAAGTGGCACTGATTCAGAATGTTTACAAAGCCTTTTCTGAACTGGTGCCTAATTGCATTCAACATATGCTGGGAGAAGAGATAGAGCCTTGGTTTTCAGAGCTTCCTGGAAGATGAGCTATCCGATGAGCCTGCTGTACAGTCAAGAAGGGAGCTGAAAAGACTTCAGCACATCTCCATGTCTAGGACTTGGAAAATCGTAAGAGTAAATAAACATAACCATTACCAACATCAGGGCAAAACTGAAATGTTCACAAATATTTCAAAATAAATGGGCAATGGATCTGGCACAAGAGTAAACAATCTGGAAACAGCATTTGTGTCCTGTCTTTCTAAACATCATATAAAGTGGGAAATCCAGTTTAATTATCTAAAAAAATAATAGTTTGTCAAACACTTAATTCTAAATGGTTCAGCTACATTTCCTAATAAAGACTAAATGTGAAGTATCATCAGGCTTTGCTCACACAATGCCTGCTTTCAGTTCAAACTATTTCTCAGTACGGCACTGACATCCAGCTATAAATTGTTTCACAGTTACTCACTGTACACTGTTTAAATTAGTATCATAAAAGACAAGGAAGATGTAGAGATGGTCTTAACTTAGCCTAGGACAAGACAATTTACATACCAAACACTCTGCCTCCTCTCCCTACCCTTTGCTCATTTTAACCAGGGATGGCCTTGATCCAAGTCCAACATGGGACTTGGTCTCTCGTGGGATTTTGTGGGATTTTCAGAGCTGAATGTCATCAAGTCTGAATGTCATCTTAACAACAAGCAGAGCCAAAAGTTCACGGTCTATAATAGGATGAATTTCAAAGTAAATTTCTACAATCTGAAAATGTGAAAAGCAGACTAATCTCTAATTTTAGTACTGTTTCAGTAATCAATAAAATCTAATCTGAATTTATAATGACATCACAATGTGTTTTCAAAAAACAGCCTGAGATGACAAAGTCTTTAAAATTTGTTTGTGAATAATAATTATCCACTACCTGAATAAACACCAATTAATCAAATCTGGTGGCTAGTCCTTTCTCTCAGACACTGTAAGTCTTTGTTCTGCTTCCAAAGACTAATTAATTACTCTGCAACAACCATGGATTCACTTAAAAACTTAATGCTAAGAGGGAGCTGTCAATACAAATGCTGACTAAACCGGTGAGTTGTATTAAACAGCTTCAAAACCAAATCCTATTATTTCTAAGAAAAAATCTCCTGCAGTCCATGGAACTGTGATTAGCATGGACCAAAACTGGACTAGAGATATATGCTATTAGTTTCCATATATCAAAACAAATAAAAGTCCTTTAAGTAATGACTTTTTCAAGAGGAAGACATGAGAAACGTGATCTGAAGATATGGGAATCACAAGCTACAGCATGTGCAGAGCTTGTAGTTACAGCACTAAGCAAGGAGCACTACCTTAATCATAGAATCATAGAATCATAGAATCACATGGTTGGATGGGACCTATGAGATCATCTAGTCCAACCGTCTTCCCACTACCATTGCTGCCACAGCTACTAAACCATATCTTGTAGCTCCTCATCAAGCCGCCTCTTGAACACTGCCAGGGACAGCGACTCCACCACTTCCCTGGGCAGGCCATTCCAGTGCCTGACCACTCTTTGGGAGAAAAAATTTTTCCTCACGTCCAACCTAAACCTCCTCTGGTACAACTTGTGGCCATTTCCTCGGGTCCTGCTTGTTGCCTGGGAGAAGAGGCCAAACCCCTGCTCATCACAACCTGCCTTCAGGAAGCTGTAGAGTGCAATGAGATCTCCCCTGAGCCTCCTCTTCTCCAGACTAAACAATCCCAACTCTCTCAGCCGCTCCTCATAAGACTTGTGCTCCAGACCCCTCACCAGCTTTGTTGCCCTTCTCTGAACGCGTTCCAGGGCTTCAGTGTCTTTCTTGTAGTGAGGGGCCCAAAACTGAACACAATACTCGAGGTGTGGCCTCACCAGCGCCGAATACAGAGGGATGATTACCTCCTTGCTCCTGCTGGCCACACTATTTCTAATGCAGGCCAGGATGCCGTTGGCCCTCTTGGCCACCTGGGCACACTGTCGGCTCATGTTCAGCTGAGCATCAACCAACACCCCCAGCTCCCTTGCCACTTCACAGTCCTCCAGCCACTCAGCCCCGAGCCTATAGTGCTGCTTGGGGTTGTTGTGGCCAAAGTGCAGGACCCGACACTTGGCCTTGTTGAACCTCATCCCATTCAGCTCAGCCCAGCGACCCAGCCTGTCCAGATCCCTCTGAAGGGCCTCCCTACCCTCAGGCAGATCAATACCACCACCCATCTTGGTGTCATCTGCAAACTTACTGAGGGTACACTCAATCCCCTCATCTAGGTCATCAATAAAGATATTGAACAAGATGGGCCCAAGTACTGACCCCTGGGGGACACCACTTGTAACAGGCACCCAGCCGGACTTGACTCCATTAACTACTACCCGCTGGGCACGGCTCCCTAGCCAGTTCTTTATCCAAAGAAGGGTATACCTACCCAGTCCACGGGCAGCCAGTTTCCCTAGGAGAATACTGTGAGAGACTGTGTCAAAGGCTTTGCTGAAGTCCAGGTAGACCACATCGACAGCCTTTCCCTTAGATGGAGGCTACAAAGCCTTGCAGAGCACTCACAGAGCAAAACCAGATGCAATATTTTATAAGGGCAGAAAGCATAATTCTGACTTGCTCAGATGGTCACATCTAAGACAAGCCACAGTACCTCGTCTCCCACATGCATTCTTTGCCCATGGGATTACAGTACAGTGAGAAAGCTCTGCTCTCCAAAGATTTCATTGCACTTAGGGAGAGGCCAGTTGCAAAGAAAAGAAATGCAGGAAGGCATTAAAGTGGGATTTTCAAATTGCACGAAACTTTCCTGGAATCTCAAGGGGTTATGGATTCTCAGCTCTCCAAAATACGTGCAAAATCTCCAGCCAAGGAACAAAAGACTTTGCTAGTCATACACTAAATATTAAACACTATACTGAAAAGGATATATGAATACTGAACAATATAACATGATTAACTGACTGCTACAGAAAGTGTTAGTTTTTTTTTTCTTTTTCATTCTTCCCTGATTATATTTGAAATAAGGGAATTTCTTGCAGCTAGGTCAAGAGCACCTATCCATTCTTTCTTTATTTCCTCAGACCAACTGTCGACTTGAATCTGACTGCTCCTACCTCCCCCATCTCCTTTACTTGTGTACACAAATCTATGGTACTCCATTGTGTTGGAGCCATTTTGGATGGTTTTTCAATGTAACTTGAAAAGGTATAAATCAAGCACCAAAAATGCAGAGGAGAGACACATTAATTACTCTGAACTAAATCTTTTTGGTCAAAGACAATTTTTAGGGTTTTTTTAAGTTAATATTTTAATATTAAGAAATGCACTTTTTTATAGACTCGACTTAGAGGGAAGTCACGAAGCCTTTTTGAGTGGTCTGTTCTTCATCTAATAGAACTCCTCTAGACAAGAGATTGTCTTTATAGTTAAGAAACAGGAACAGCAATTGAGGGGTCAGTTTCTCACATCTTGATGCATTTCCCCTATGAATTTCACAGCTATTTTTTCGCTGTCATGAGTAATCTTTATTCAGGCTTCATCCATACTGACTAGCACCTCTCCAGTTCTCCAGCACTGTTATTTTATGTGACGTCTATGGATAAATATAAAGGTTTACAATCTGTGAAGCTTTTATAAATTACCACCCATTACTTCAGTTTTTTTTTTTTTTGTTTTAACTACATGGAATGAAGTAAAATGTCGTATCTCTGAGCATACTGTTGCTGTCATCAGTAATACTTAATGACAAATCCACTCATACAAATTGTAAGGAAGAAACTTAATGAATTTCCTAAACTATGGTTAAAAGGAAATACAGTACTTTTCCTGTTGCCCACAAAGATGTTTTACCTATGGTAGCAAGAGGTGGAAATTCCTAGCAATAGTCTCAATTTCCTGCCAAATCCCTATACATACATATACAGTTGTCAGAAATAACATATGCTTCCATCATTGTGATAAGATAAATAGGAATTCACATTTCATTCTGTAAAAGCATCAATGGCAAAACTGTACCAATGGGTCTCAGGCTTTAGAAAGTTTTCAGGCGTGAGCTGCATATCTTTGAGAGTACTTAGCATGATTGCTGGAGTCCCAGCAATGCAGAAAGTTTCCTTTTCTTCGGAGGAATTTCTTGAGGTTCTGGTCCTGCTGGTTCCCTTTGCAAAAACAGTCTTTTAGAAAAAGAACACACCAACTGGAGTTTCCCTTCCAAAGAGCTCTCAGAATCTACCTCAGTGTGTTTTCAATATTCCCATCCAACAGGACCTTAGAAAGGGCTCTTTATTCTTGAATTTCCTGAGGAAGTTAACGTATTTGGTATAGCCCCAAGAAGAGTTTAGAGGACTTCCTCTTCTTGAAAGGGTTCCTTCATCACTAGCAAAATGTAGTAAAATTCCATTAAAAAAATTGAAAGTGTAAATGGACAGTAGTAGTGCCAAAGCAACTTCTAACACTTACAAAGCTGAAATACTAAAATCAGCAGAGCCTTTGACCTAATCTAAGCAAAGCAAGTGGGAGATGATAGGAACATAAAATGAATACAGAGAATCTATTCGGGTGGAGGCAGAGAGTGGAAATATCTCTCCCTTTTAAATCTTCAGTTGTTATGACATGTGGATAATTTGTCCAAGCTCTAAGCACTTCTTACTGTTAATTCACTGAAGCTACATTTACATGTAAGGTATAATTGTGGCTGTACATCTGTATGAATTTACATTCACCAAGGCTAAAGTAGTCTCTCAAGAGTAAACAGAAAACTTGTTCTTTGCACTGGAAGAGCCAGGAAAGCAGACGACAGGTAAAACTGCAGAGAGGAACACAGGTAGTGCACAACAGATCATCTGCAGCTTCTACTCTGTTAAAGGCATAAAGGATCAGAGGACTGAGCAGTCCAGTGGTATGGCACAAGCCCAGCAGCTACAAAAGCTGTAACACACCAAATGGCTTCCTTAAGAACTTTGCAAAGGCGTAAGACCTAATACTGCTGTGCTATCATCGCCCACTTGTCCCCACCAAAACAAGGGCAGTAGTGACAGTATTTGCACAGCCTTCAGCGTGCAGCAGACACGGGTGAATCACACGTCCTTAGAAATGTCTAAATCAATTCTGTCATAATTTTTTTTAGAGCAAATTCCATTCACATCTGGAAACCCTATTTCACAAGACAAAGGGTCTCAATTTCTATTTAGTTTTATTTTTAAATCCACATGCTTTAGTAAATCCTTTTCAATTGCATTTGCACATATTTGAATTTGCATATTTAATCTAAACAATTACAACTCTGAAGCTGATCCCTCTCTCGAATATGTAATTTATACTTCATTATAGAATTATATAACCCTTCTTCATTAGAAGTGTTTCTTTTTATCTCTTTAATCACTGAGCATTCTTTTCATGTTGTGGAAGCTTAATCTAATAAAAAAATAAACCCCACATGATGCTGAGCAGTTTCTTAGCATGTACTGCATTCATTAAATTTACACAGATCATACAACTTCTCCAGGAACGGCCATGACCTTGTTTGAAATCATCATTTCACTTGTACTGCAAACAAAACTTTTTAATAATTAAGAGATTTCTCAAAAAGCTGAAGCAATTTCTAGCTTTTGTCAAGTCTGCAAATGACAAAATTAAAGAAACTTTTTAAAGATGCCCTGAAGATAAAAACATAGTCAGTGTGAATTAATTACTAATGTGGAGACAAACAAATAGTCAGCAATATCTTTAAAATATATTTTGGAGAACAATTTAATGCAAAACATTAACTTGATGCTTTACAGGCAAGTATGAATAAACAATTTTTAGTCAATACCATGAGCTAAATCTGTGATCATTTTGGGTCTGCTTTTTTATTTTGGTATCTTGACAGCTGACTGCAGAAAGGACAGGGAGAATGGTCAGATACGAAGGTCACTGAGATCAATGTTCATGTTTCCAGTAGCAATCAGTGGGTTTTGGATAACGCCCTGAAAGTTTTTGGATTGTCATGTATATTTGGGTATCTGTCTCTGTAAACCTAGAAACTATATCCACTGGATGAAATATGTTAATCTTTATTTAGGTCGTATCTTCACTGAAGTCAGATAATCTTCCCTAAATAACTGCAGCAGTGACAATAAGTATTGATGGATTCGTCTAACTTTCTCCAAACTCAACAAAAAAACCCACGCACAGCTTTGCTTATTCCACTGTCCTCAAATAGCTTCCTCTCATTGAAAAAGTCTGCCCAAACAGTAGAATTAAACAGAGAGTCCTGGCCTGAGTCCCATAAACTCAGAAAACTCAGAATATAGGTGGACAGGAAGAAAAAGAAAATGCACTGCTTACTGAAGCTATAGTTTTGGTTTACTCCCTGCTTCTAGATGCTGAATGGGCTGGAAAAGAGAGTAATTTTTGGCATGTACCCCTACAGAGTGGGTAATTAGGGTGTAAAGAGGTGACTGCTTATAGTCACAGCTCAGAGCAGTATGCATAGAAAAATCAGACTGAACAGAGAGATTTTTAAAATTACTACATCTGTTTTACTGAAGCCCTGGGAAGTTTCTGAAGACTATTCTACTTATCATCATACAAGCCTGTCACACTTCCAGGTAAACTTACCTATCTGTGTGCGAGCACAGGTTTTTTTTCCATAACCAAGCAGATAATCTTAACAACAAACTGTGAGCAACCTACAAAAACACACCCCCACAATCTAAAAGACTTTTTAAAAGGAAATAAAAAGCTTTAACATAACTAAGGTGCTCTCAATTTTTAAAATGTAAATGATCTCTTAAATCTTTCTTTTGAAGTCACCATTAATTGCCTCATAGGCTTCATTTTACATTAACTGTGCCTTTAAAAAACACTGTCATTGAAAAAGTAATACATGTAAAGATTTTTCCCATATTAAATTGTCAGTAGCTTCCTTCTTCTTTTAGTTAATTGTTTCATTATGTTATATATGTTCACCTGATTCATGTTAATATACATGGAATCTTTAATTATCCTGGGAAGAACAAGGTGATATGTACATAGTTCTGTATTTTGAAACTGTATAGGTAATCTATAAGTTTTGTTTAAAGTTATAAATGTATTTGGGAGGTTTATTTACGTTATTAAAAATGTGTTTGGCAGGATTCATTCCTGCCTTAGTAGTTTGACATAATTGAGGGTTTTACCTGCTTAACAAGTGCTGTTTGCATAACAAGGACCCTTAACAGCAGAGCCAGAAAAAAGACGGGAAATCGGGCTGGGGGCTGGTGACCACGGGCACGTCAACAACTCCAAATATGGGACCAGCCGCTTCGGTACTCGTAGCCAATTAACATCCTGTATAGTGGCTAGTGACAGGCTCTTAGCTAATCAGTACCTGCAACGAACGGTGTGAGTGACCAACGGAATGTAGATTGTGAGCGCCAAAAAGGAGAGAGGCACAGTGGGGGGACCGGGAGAGGTTATAAATACTGTAACCGGGAACAAAGGGGTGTGCGGCTTGGTGGGGCAGGGACTCCCAGCGCACCCAGCGCTGTTTGCTTGCTTCTATTCAATAAATTGGAAACTTTAATTGGAATCCTGTTTCGGGGCTTGGATTCACTTATAACAATTACGTACTTTTAAATTTGTTTTGTTCTGCAGGGATTAATTTTGCACATATCTTCATGAGCTGTGAAACTTTTACAATGCATTATTAAACTACATATGCGGTGTTGCTGCTTTACAATTGCAGGAACGACCCTATGTCTTGTGTTATTAGGAGATAACACACTTCAAGGGTTACAGCTTCATTCACCTCTTTTTGAAATGTGTCCATCTCATTGCTAGGCACAGCAAATAACTGACACATAAATCACTACATTGCCAAGTTTAAGTCATGAATAGGAAGTAAAAAAATGACTTTTCACCTTAAAAGGCAAAAAAAGCAGCAAATAATAACCAGATCACCACTGGTTTAGTATTCATGGAACTGCTCATCTTTTATGTTTTTAGTTTAGTATTCATACTGCACTGCTCATCTTTTGTTTTCAGCTTTCTGTCCCTTGCCATGTTATTAAGGGCATTGTCCAAGGGACTCTTAAACACTGACAGGCTTGGGGCATCGATCACGTCTCTAGGAAGCCTGTTCCACTGTCTGACCACCCTTTTGGTAAAGAAACGCCTCCTAATGTCCACTATAAACTTCCCCTGGCGCAGCTTTCAACCATTCCCTAACTATCACTGGATACCAGGGAGAAGAGATCAGCACCTCCATCTCTGTTTCCCCTCTACAGGAAACCGTAGAGAGCAATGAGGTCACCCCTCAATCTTTTTCTCCAGTCTAGACAAGTCCAAAGTCATTAGCTGCTCCACATAGGACATTCCTTCCAGCCCTTTCACCAGCCTTGTTGCCCTCCTCTGGATGCATTCAAGGACCAAGCCCCACTGGTGAGGCTGCACCAGTGCTGAATACAGGGGGATAATCACCTCTTTTGACCGGCTGGTTATGCGGTCCTTGATGCAGCCCAGGATGTGGTTGGCCCTCTTGGCTGCCAGGGCACACTGCTGACTCATATTAAGCCTGCTGTTGACCAGCACCCCCAGATGCCTTTCCATAGGGATCTCTAGCCATTCCTCTCCCAGTTTATACTTGTGGCTGGCATTACTGAATCCTAGGTGCAGAATCCAGCATTTGGACTTGTTAAATTTCATCCCATCATGGCCCAGTGCTCCAATCTATCTAGATCCCTCTGCAAAGCCTCTTGTCCCTCAAGACAGTAAACAGCAGTTTGGTATCATCAGCAAACCTGTTAACGGTGCATTCAGCTCCTGCATCCAGACCATTGATAAATATATTGAACAGAACTAGCTCTAGAATTGAACCCTGAGGAACCACTGGTCACCACTGGTGATCGGTCTCCAGCCAAATGTAGCCCCATTCACTACAACCCTTTGAGCTCTGCCCTTCAGACAGTTCTTCACCCAGCGCACTGTGAACCTGCTCATCCCGCAGTTGGAGAACTTGCTGAACATCACAGAAGGATGCTGTGAAGGAGAGTATCAAAAGTCCTACATCCATTGTCTTCCCCTCATCCACTAGGGATGAAGGATATCATAGAAGGATATCAAATTCGTTAAAAAGGACTTTCCCCTTGTGAACCCATATTGAGTGCGCCTGATTATTGCACTAATTCTTTAAATGCCTTTCAATAGAAGCCAGTATAATTTCCTCCAGAAATTTTCAACTGAGGTTAGACTAACAGATCTGTAGTTTCCTGGGTCCTCCTTCACACCCTTCTTGTAAACTGAGTAACATTGTCTAGCTTCCGGTAACAGGGACCTCCCCAGACTTCCAAGACAATCGAGAGGGGTCTTGCCATAACATCTGCTACCCCATTCTATACTCCGGGATTAATCCCATCAGGCCGCATGGTCTTGTGAACATTCAGCTGATAAAACTGGCCACTTAAAATTTCAGCATCCACAAATGGAAAGTCACTGTTTCCACACTCATGGTCCTCTGACTCAGGGGACCAGGCAGCCCAAGGTGTATCAGTATTACTAAAAACTGAGGCAAAAAAAAAAAAGACATTTAATGCCTTCACTTTTTCTTCATCCCTATTAGTTGGATGACCATCTTCAACAAGTATTGGTCCAAAGTTTTCTTTAGACCTCCTCTTGCTATCAACATACTTTAAAAAGTCCTTCTTGTTATCTGACAAAATACTGGCCAGCTTCAACTCTAAGCTTTGGCCTTCTATTTATTCCCCCTGCATATACAAACCACAGCTCAGTAATCTTCTTGTGAAGCCGGACTTTACTTCCAGAGATCATACAATTTCTTTTTCGTCTGGAGCTCCATGAGTTCCCTGTTCAACCAAGCCAGTCTTCTGCCCCACTTGCTTGACATATGACACAAGGTGCTGTGACACATGTAAAGGTAGCTGGCCTTTGCAGCTTTGACCCAAACATGCTGGATCCATCCTGGTGATTTCATCCTGGTAATCTACTCAATTCTGCTACAGCACAGCAATCCCTCACTCTCCCATACTGGTTTTCCTCTAATCTTCATTAGATTACTAAATCAGTCTTGCAGTACTAAAAACTCTCTCTAGAGAGATCCCCCTCAATATAACATTAAAACAAATAAGAGTATGAAATCTTCCCAGACTAGGCCATGAAGAATTGTAATACCAGAAGCTACAATGGCATTGCCACCATGCTGTGACTCAAAATGCAGAAAGATACTAAACACGAGGCCATCTTATAATAATGCACTAATTAATTTGCATCTCACCTGAGTCCACTGATTTCTAAGTGCATATTGACTTAAACTGTTTTACTCCTTTTTCGTACTATAAACAACAGTTTCCTCTCATAAAACATCAAGATGTCTATAAGTAATATAGACCAGTTGGTAATGTGCAACCACACAGGCATAACTGGTGAACAAACATCAGTAAGAAATCTCTAGGTGCCTCCTTCTCCTTCCTTGTAGGATATAGTGATGCTACGTGTTAGCTGGTGCTGTATCAATCATTTGCTTTCCTGTGGGAGAGGCTAATAAAATGTTCTCTTCCCAGAAAGAGCAAAAACACAAAAATGATTCACTGGTAATGTTGTCTGTATGTATAATTACACATGCTGTAGCTGCAAGTTACCTGCTGAGGCATTCACAGGCAAAACAGGGGAAAAAAAAACAATTATTCCACTGGAGGTTTGACACAAAACCAGAACAAGCCACAGAAAGCCAGCTTCTGTTAATGTTATGACTGACACACGTTTGGAGGCATGATAATTCTTTATTTTATTCTCAACAGAGGCCGAGGCTTTTTTCCCTGCTGAAGTTATGACCCTGTAAATAGAGAATTTTAGTCAGTATCATCTTGGGATTCAGGTTGCTAACACAGTGAGGTACCTTCCAAAACAAAATTAACCTTAGAAATAATTCTGGCCACATTGAGAAGCCGCTATTGGTTACACAAGGTGTTAGGCAAGTACTTATACCATACTTGCACTGCCAAGGAGTTATTTTTATATTGGTGAAAGTATAGGCTGTAAAAAGCATTGGCCACTTCATGCAAGAAGTAACATTTGGTCTATCTTTACAAATTTTTCTTGTGGATTTCAGTCTAGAAATTATCTCTTCTTAATTCACAAAATGGATAAAAATAAAATAGATATCTCTATTTAAAGCGTAGAGTTAAAGAGAAATCACTATCTTAAAAAGCAGTATTTAAATGTTATCCAAAAGTAGCAACTAAGAATATTCTTATTCTTGTACTTCTCAGCCCTTCCCCTTTGCATATCATCAACCTAATACAGCACCTGTGATAATACACTAAGGATTTTTTTTCTGCACAGCATATCATTCCATAGTGGGAAGGGCTACGGCCTACTTATTAAAATCAAGTTAAAAACATGGCTTTAAGACCACGGCAAGTGACAGTAGCTGAAAGTGCAAGAACAGAGGACATCTAGATTCATTTTCCTAACGGGAATTTAGGAAAGATCTACACTGCTCAGAGAAGTGTCATCAAAGGGGACCTGGTGGCAAGGACAAACAGGGGCACTGTGTATGCATGACACATCCCACTGCTCACTCTCCACACAAACAGTTCCACAACACTCAGTGAAAAAAACCCTCACTTTCTTTGTTCCCTCCCAATCATTTCTACCACTTGGCATACTGGCCTCAATTTTCTAACACGACAGTTTGTGAGGCATCTTGGTAAATCACAAACTGATTAACGCTAAAATTAACCCTGCAGGTTAAAAAAAAAGTTACAATGTAAAGTTTTACTTCTGAACTGGAGGTGTTCAGAGACACTGGGTACTGGGCAGCCATTCAGACAATTACGCTGGCAGAGCCAAAGCACTGCTGTGCTGCAAGAAGAACAAGAGGATGGCAAGAGAAAGGGGAAAATGTAAATATCTGCACTTGCTTATCACTATCAAAAAAAACAGTCTTGCAAGAGCATATTATAAGAAAAAAAGATCTCAGGTGAGAAACAACTGGGATACACAAACACTTTGGATTGGAAATGACTGTCATATAACCCAGCAATAGACTTCTATGCACTGTATGAAGAGAGACTGGCTTAACTAGTCAGCAATGACGAATGACAATCCCAGAAGTTGGGGTGGCGGGAGGTTGAAAAAGAAAAAGAAAGAGAAGATAAATAGATAGAGTTAAAAGCACCTTCAAAAAAAACCCAACCCTTCCAAAAATCCCATTCCCTGCCCACCACCCCCATTCCTCCCCGCCAAAAAAAGGAAGTCATCTCTGGAGGGAGAGGCATGACAGGCTTGCTCTACAACAGCAGTACCCTATTGTATGGATAGTACTCCAAACAACCACATTCTGGTTAAATAACTCACTTCTGCATCTCTGTTCATAAACTGCATTCCTCTAGTTCTCCACCAACAGAAAAAGCATCAGCTTCACGTAAGTTCAACAGACAAATCGCCAGACTAACAAGAAATGAACCAGATATATTTATTGTAATCTTATTTTACTGCAAATACAACTAATTTCATTATGGCAATATACTGTATAAAAGTAGTGTGCCATACTCAGTCTGAACTATAAATGCAATTTTCCTCCTGATCAGCTGATGTAAAGTCTTGATAAAGCATTTAGTGGGAGCAGGATCTCTTCCTTTTCCCTTAAAGGGCTATTACCTTCTAACAAAATTTACTCTTACCTATTGAACAGGGCCATTATATCCCTATGAACACAAATTCATCTGCAAGCACAAAGCCTTTGTGACATACATAATTACTCTAAGTCAAGGCCTGGCCCTACATTCCCTTGACTCTGAAGATGACCTAGTCTGTAACCTGAGGCAAATCACTGAGTATTTTGCTTGGGCTTCCCTAAAAGTGGTACAAACAACTTTGTTGTTACAGATATTTGGAAGCTTTATCAAACATGTAGGTTGCTTTAAAAGGCAAAATGATTGCTACAGGCTTGCTCTTGATAGAAAATCTTTTGCTGACTTCAGTAGGAATTGGAACAGGCCCTTAGGAAGCCTACTGAAAACTAGACTTGAACCACCTATTGCAGGATCTAATTGATTGCATCTAATTGATTGGAATGGATTTGTAGGAGTTTTCATACTACAAGTACTGCTTGTGCAAGCACAACCCAGAAGCAGAGCCCAAATAACAATGAGAAACGCCTTACACTCACATTTTGTTTCTGCTATAAGGCAATTACCAACTCAGTTCCTATTTGGTCTCTTGGATAAGCAATGTGATTCTCGTTTTCCCTCCAAATGCAACCTGGTCCCTTAAAAGCACATTTAAGTCCATTTAGTTGGGAATGATTGAACACAAAACAAAAAGAAGCATTACTCATCCTAACATGAATTTAAGAATACGATTCTGGGGCATAGTAAATTAATCTTTCAAAAATCCTGGATAAAGTGACTGAGCTACTCAGAAAGGATGCTGTCAAGTCTTGCAGCAACGAGCCTGCCTTTATTTTCTTAAGGGGCAAATAAATAGCTTTGCAAAAAATATTTGCTTGAGGAGAAAATACAGCATTGTTTCTAAGATTCAAAATTCATTCATATTTTGAACTCATCTGTCAGCCTCTAGCTGAAGGCAGTAGAACTCTATTAATATTTATTTAATAATATATGTTTTATATTTTACAAATGTTATTACAAATCCACAAACAAGGGTAAAAATCTTAGAAGTTAAAATAATACACCAAATAAGAGTTGAGTGAAGAAACTAATTCATCACAGTCAAGAGAATAAACCTCCAATCAAAGATCTGTTTTCTATGGCCTGTTACAGTTTACCAATAACGGATGCTTCAGGTACTGTTTCCAATAGTTGGGGATTTTCTTGCACTCATGTAGTACAAATAACTAGATGTTTGTGCAGACGATGAGGTGACAAAAATACCTCTTGCAAGAGGATAGTGGGATAACTCTGGATTTCATCAGAGTCTAAATCCTGTCCCTGCACAGTGAAAACCCCATCAGTTCAGCTGAAAACAAACCATTTCAAGGTTTTAGAACACACAGTAAGTGGTTTCTCCTTTTTAATGAAAATAAATTCTAAATAGGTAGACTCTGCTTCTCAGAAGAATCTCAGCTGGGAGACTACTCTATGATGAAATCTTATCTCACATCACTGAACATGCAGCTGCTAACAAAGCAAAGGGAGAAGGCGGCTTTGACTCTGTGCAAAGCCACAGAGATGGCGATTTATCCAGTCCTGTCACCACGTGATGCTGCAGTCGGTCTGTATATGAGTTTGGCTTACAGTAGTTTCACATCCTCTGGAACAAAATTAGTAAGAAAACAACACAGGACTATGCTCTACTCAGCATGTTTAAGATCAACAGGAAGTTCAAATGATCCTAACTCTTACTAATATTTCTATAGCTGAAAGTAACCTCATCTGTTCCTGTAGACGTTTGTTCTTACATGCTTATGCATTAAAATTTCCCAATGAAAGAACTGACTTCCAGTGCCTAAATACTGCAAAGAGTGGGAATGAGTTGTGTGAAATTTGCTTAGAAACTCAAGCTATGAAAAAAAATTAAGGAAATTTCACTAGATATCAACTCCATCTTATCAGGGAATGGGATACACAACATCCTACTCCTTGGCTAGCCTGGATACCAGGCCAGTTTGGGCACTCAGTGTCTGCTCCTCCACCCCGACATGATAACGTATATCACACAGTAGAATACTAGACGAAGCTAGACAGTTATTAAAAAAGAAAAATGGCAATGAAAGATGAAGCATAGTGAGCAATCCGTAGTCATGGAGTGGACAGTGGAATTTTAAAACTGAAACATTATTTATTGCACTGATACTGTAATTATAACGTAGTTTTTCTAAAACAATTATTGTCTTTATTAAGTTATTCATCATAAGCCTAGCAGATGAAAGCAACTCAAGTAATCTAAAGATGACTACTTGGTGCTACAGAGATGAAAATGTAGTTCAGCAGCAGAGACAGACCATCTGACCTGAAATTACCTGCTGATTACAGTTTTCCACATAGCCCTATCTAGAGGAAATGACAGGCAGCCCCTAGGAGCTGCACTTCTAGGGTGAAGTGCTTAGGATGTGCCTGAATGACATGGCTCCACCATGTCATAATACACCATAATAATAACAACAGCATGTTTGAAGCAGCCACCTATCTTTTTGCCACGATGTGGTATATGGTCCTAGGTGTGTGCCAGAAGCAGGTGGCTGGGGGAAAGAACTTGCTTTTGAAGCTTAACATCTGTAGAAATAATACTGTGCTTCCCAGAAGCTCTAGTACTGCAATGTACATTTATATTCAGCCTGGTATTCTCTGGGATATGCTGAGAATTGTGAGAAGAGTTGGTAATAAACTGCTGAAAAACCTGTTCATTACAGCTCAGTAATTTGTTTTGATATAGCCAGGAACACAGATCCAAGTCAGAATACAGTTAAATGAGGGAGCATACATTATGCTACCTTGCACACTACAATCTGTTACAGATGAAAGTATTTTATGTAGGTCAAGCACTGCTTCCCTGGAGAGTGACAAAAAGCCATAGGGAAATCAGAGCAGTGTTGGGCCTTATTCCAGTGATCCAGTCTACTTCAAAGTTTCCATTATGAAGAGATTTGTGTGCCTCTGGTCTTGTCTATCAAAGCACTCTTCCCAACCACCTTCTGTAGGGCTAAGTATAGCGGACTGGACAGCAGCATACATCTCATGAAGCAAAACTAGGAGACACACAAGGAGCGCTCACAAGGAGACAATAGTTTTGTCAGTCAAAAAAAGAAAAGAAAAATCAAAGTGACACCGATTTTCAAGTCATGACAACACTGAGATGCAAAATCAGGTTTCAGGAACAGAAGGCAGCTCTCTGGCCCTCATAGTAAGGAGAACGGTGTTATTAAAAGAAGCAGTCTTGCATTTCTGTCTTGCTTTTGTTAAAACTGTGCTCTAACGTAACTGAGAGGAGACCTGCCCCCTAGTCTTGCTGCAACAACACCATCTTTGACAGGTCAAAGAAAAAGAATTTCAGGAATTGTGAAGTAAAAATGGGTATTTTTTTGTTATATCTCAGTCTCAGCAGAGAATCATATATTTTTAAAATAAACTCTTTTTTTTTTTTTTGGCTATTGTAGAACAGCATATTTTTATTCTGGCAACCAAACCCCACAAAATAGAAGCTTCCACTAACATTTCATAGCAGAGTTAGAAGTTTAATTTTATAACACACATCCCATCATTTTTCAGGACCACCTCTCACTCTAAGAATTTCCCTTTTTTGAAAAACCTGATTCTCAAACAAAACAGCATTCTATTTTCAGGATGCTATTTAGCTGTGAAGAGATACAGAAAGAACTACACAAATCACACATAATACTGCATATAGTAAACAGATGAAGAATGTATGATGGAAGAAGAAAATACGTGCACTTATGCACTTTATGAATATCTTAATTCCCCTCCAGAGGGAAGGCAGCATAAATGTCTACATGTGAATTTTCCTAATTTAAATAAACCAAGTAATCTAGAAAGGCTTTTTCCATTATGCCTATGAGAAACCATCCTCCTTACCAAGTCTGAGATCACAGGTAAGCAGGGAGTTTTAGGCACCATCTCTGCAGAATTCTAGCACTGTTACTTGAATGGAAAATAATATCAAATTCTGTAATTCTATCCTTGCCCCAGGAAAGTTCTTCAAAAAGATGTATGAGCTTTTGCTCTTCTTTTTCCCCTCCTTCCTTAAATACAATTTATACTACTACAGAGCTGTGGGTCTCGTTTGCATGCCATTATCCATACATTTTTACTGTGCTTTAACCCCACAATAAAAAGCAAGCTGTATTTTAAATGCAAGTTACCAGTGTTCTGGTTATGTTCCTTACCCTGATTCCGAGCTCCACATTCTCTCCTCCATATACTTCCATGCCTTCATCCAGCAAGCCAATCTCTTGGAAATATTCTCTATCTACTATGAAGCATCCAATCAATGCAGGACTTCTAGAAGAATAAAATGACGGCAATCAAAATCAGCAGATCGAATATGAACAATTTTATTATTCATAAATAAATTGGATTTATAACTGCTGGGTTAAATGGTGCATCAAAACAGATTCTTAGGGAGGTGTTTCTCAAACAGGTTTATCCAGCTTTGTCATATAACTTTCTTAATTCTATGGTGAAATAAGCACCACTGAAGGAAAAAAAAAAGCCTCAAAATGATTGGACATATATATTCACCAGAACAGGTAGGATTTTACTGCTAACAATATGTCATAGTTTAGCCCTGCTCAGGACCAAGCTATGCAGTCTCTTGCTCACTTCCCCCACTCTCCAAAGGAATAGGGAGAGATAATAAAAGTGCAAAAAAGGCTTGAAGTTTGAGATAAGGACAGGGAGAGATCCTTAAAGTTACTGTCACCGGCAAAACAGACTGGACTTGGGGAAAAGTATTTGCTTATTATTAAAACCAAAGCAGGATATTGACAAAGAGAATAAGTTCCCCCCACCCCTCCCTCTTCCCAGGCTAACATTATCTCTGCTACCTTCCCCTGCCCCGAGCGGCACAGGGAGGAAGAGGAAATGGGGGTTACAGTCAGTTCATCACATGTTGTTTTACGCCGCTGCTTCGTCGTGGAGGGAAGAACTCCTCACATTCCTCCCCCTGCTCCATCATGGGGTCCCACCCACGGGCTACAGTCCACCGTGAAACTGCTCCGACATTGGTGATTTCTTCTACGGGGTGTAGTCCCTCCAGAACAGCTGCCCCAGTGGGCCCTCCATGGGCCACAGCCTCCTGCAGGCATCCACCTGCCCCAACACGGGGTCCTCCATGGGCTGCAGGTTGATCTCTGTCCCTCTGTGGACCTCCATGGGCTGCAGGGGGACAACCTGCTCCACCATGGTCATCACCACAGGCTGCAGGGGAGAATTCTGGCCAGGAGAAGAGTTATTGCTCCCAGTCCTTCTTCACTAACCTTGGCGTCTGCAGCCATTTCTCTCACAAGAAATTCTTTACAGTCCACAGGGAGATGCCTCTCAGGTTCTCTTCACATCTCACCTCCTCTCCACTTCTTGCAGCCGGGCCGGGCCGAGTCAGGCCCAGTGGGCCGCTCAGCGGGAGGCCAGAGAGTGAGGCCTGCAAGGCCGACAAGGCTCGCACCTCCCCCTCTCTGCTCCGGTTCAGCATCTTTACATCTTCTCTTTTTTTTTCCTGTTTTCCCCCTTCTTAAATACGTTATTGCACAGGTGTTATCACAGAACATTCTGCTACCAATTGGCTCGGCCTTGGCCAGCAGCAGGTCTGCCCTAGGCCCGGCCGAGTCCACTGAACAAAGGGGAGCAACTTCTAGTAGCTTCTTACAGAAGCCACCACCGTAGCTACCCCCTCCTCCCCCTCCAAATAAAACCGGAACAAGTGAGCCCAGAGCAGGGCAAGGAAGATGATCAGAGGGCTGGAGCACCTGTCCTGTGGGGACAGGCTGAGAGATTTGGAGCTGTTCAGCCTGGAGAAGTGAAGGCTCCAGGAAGACTTTATAGCAGCCTTCCAGGACCTAAATGGGGCCTACAGGAAAGATGAGGAGAAACTTTTCAGCAGGGCATGTTGCGAAAGGACAAGGGGTAATGGTTTTAAAATAGAGGGAGCCAGATTCAGATCAGACATTAGGAAATATTTTTTTACACTGAGGGTGGTGGAACACTGGAACAGGTTGCCCAGAGAGATGGTGGATGCCCCAGCCCTGGAAACATTCAAGGCCAGGTGGATGGGGCTCTGAGCAACCTGATCTGGTCAGGGATGTCCCTGCTCCTTGCAGGGGGGTTGGACTAGATGACCTTTGAAGGTCCCTTCCAACTCAAACTATTCTATGATTCTATGAATAGGGAATGGGTGTTATAGTCAGTTCACCACATGTCGCTTTATTCCACTCCTTCCTTCTTGGAGAAAGAACTCCTCACGTTCCTCCCCTGCTCCAGTGTGGAGTCCCTCCCACAGGCTACAGTCCTTCATGAACTGCTCCAGCGTGGGGCCCTTTTCCACAGGGTGCACTCCCTCAGGAATGGCTGCCCAGCTCAGGCCCTCCACAGGCCACAGCCTCCTGCAAGCATCCACCTGCCCCAACACGGGGTCCTCCACTGGCTGCAGGTGGATCTCTGCTCCTCCATGGGCCTCCATGGGCTGCAGGGGGACAGCCTGCTCCACCATGGTCATCACCATAGGCTGCAGAGGATTTCTGGCCAGGAGCAGCATTACTCCCCCCGGCTCCTTCTTCACTGATCTTGGCGTCTGCAGCTGTTCCTGTCATAAAAAATTCTTCAGATCCGTCTCATCTCCCCTCCACTTCTTGCAACCAGGCTTGGCTGAGTCGGACCCAGTTGGCCATCTGGTGGAAGGCCAGAGGGTGAGGCCTGCAAGGCCTACAAGGCTTGTGCCTCTCCCTCTCTGACCCTGCGCCAGCTTCTTCACTTATTTTCTTTATTTTTCCCCTTCTTAAATACATTATCACAGAGGCGTTATCAGTGAACATTCTGCTACCAGTTGGCTCAGCTCTGGCCAGCAGTAGATCCGCCCTAGGCCCAGCTGAGTCCACTGGACAAAGGGGAGCAACTTCTAGCAGTTTCTTATAGAAGCTGCCACTGTAGCCGCCTCTCACTAAACAAAACCAATACACAATACTAGATCCAGGAGCTCCAACTTTGTTTCTGAGGCATCAGCCATTCTAGTCTCTGTCCCTGTTAAGTCCTCAGGTTTCTTGTCTGTGATAATTAACAAGCATAGCCAATGATGCATACAATGTTCTTTGTGTTTAACCAGAAGCTAGGTTCATCTATAGCTAAGAAATCTTGTGTCTGTAAGCTAATGTAAAACAGGAGATTACTTCTTGAATATGAACTTCCAGGTCAGGTTTTCCTATACAGAATCAAGAGATATCTGCTCTTACCAGCATACTATAACACAAGTTTGTTGTCCTGAGACAAATTTAAACAAGTCACATGCCTTTACTGAATTAATAAACTCTATTTGTGTCATGACCTGAATTAGCCAACTTTTAAGAATGTAAGAGTTCAGGCACAGAGAGTACAACATTTTACCTTTGTGAGACGCAGTGGAGGAGAATACAGAGTAATCTAGCCTCTCCTACCTTATAATCCCCAATGGCAAGAAATAAAAATGTATTTTCTGATTATTATGCTGGTATAAGGAATGCTGGTAACAACAGGAAAATAATTAGCAGTATAGGGGAAATCATCCTGCATTTACTGGGAACATTCAAGCTGCAATAAGTGTAGACATCTCCTTTCATACAGATTGTAGGATGTCTTAATCAAAAATTGTACAATTCTACGGAAACCTATACATTTACGCCTTTAACTGGAAGTGCTATAGTACCTACTTTATAACAATGAAAGAATTTTTCTGATGTATTTATCAATGAAGAAAATAGCAGTCAATGTCACTTCAAAAATTATACTTCTTTTACTACAATGTACTCTTGCTCTTGGTGTTGTTTTTAAAGTATTTTTCTGAGTACCTGCTTGTTATAAATTCTAGAAGCACATTGCATGCATGACAGAAGCTATTAATCAATACATGTACCTTTTTGTTTTAACTATCCAGCATACACACTCAGTATCTCCAGGACTTAGTTGAATTTTTCAAAGTATTTTCATGTTTACAGAGTTCATTAACACTGAGAACCATTTCTAATGATGTGGAAATTACCACCACTTTTTATGTAAGTTTGTGGCAAATTTGTGATTTTTTATCTCCTGCTTTCCAATTCTGAGTCCTGTTCCAATGACCAGCATGTGGGTCAGTGCAGTTCAGAGTGTTTAAGCTGACAACTCCAGAAAAAAAGCTGTCTGCCTGAAGAGAGGGAACTACTGGATGAAAGATACCCCTTACACTGACAACATGGAAACTGATTGGTAGTGATGAGCCCCTGACACTGCCACTGCTTTGCAGCTGGTGAAAACAGCCTTCACACTTACTTTCGGCAGAGAGCTACAGTATACGTACCAGTGACCTCCTCGGTACGAATACATAACCAGAAGAAAGGCCTAGAATCTCAGCAGAGCTGCTGAGGGGATTCAGAGGCACGTACTCCTCTCCCAGAGATAAAAGTATTGTTCTGTATCACCCGAACGATATTCTAGACATGATAAGAAAGTACAGAGCTAGACTGTGCCAAAGCAAGGATCTATTACAGTCTTTGTTCACACACTATCAGTGGACCAGCAGTAACTCCTAGGACGTAACACAGCTACAGCTACATAACAGTATTATAAAGAATACAACTATTAGATCAGTTCTGTTCATATAATGCATTTGTAAAGAAAAATCTGTTTCTGGCCCATTACCATCAAATTAGCAGACAAGACATTTGGAGAAAGCAGTGCTGCTGAGCATTCAAGTCTACCATTTTACTTTGGCTATGTGTTTTGTCCCATGCTAATAACAAGGAAATCTATTTTAAAAGATCTACCAAAACCAACAGTTTTCTTGATGAATGTGTAGGGGTCAAGGACGAAAGCTGAAGAGGACAGCTCAAGGTCATTTAACTAATTTAACATTGCATTTAACATTAGAGTCAGTAAAACCTATTACATAGCTTAGACCACTCACCATCTGTCATATGTAAACGAGCATTGCCAGTGACACACTAATCTAGGTCACAGTTGCATGTTACCTTATTGGAGCAGTTGTGTTCTCCAGTTTCCACCATGACTTAGGAGGGTTCAGATATCGGCACCACAGCTCCCAGTCAAACCCCTGTGCTGAGAGAGGATACTCCTCAATTTCAAAATTGTCATACTTTATGTTATCAAATGATGGAGAAATGACTCTTTTTCTGTTTTCTTTTATTCTAGTGAGCACTGGTTCAGCCCTAAAAAAAAAAGAAAAAAAAAGAAAAAAAAAAGTTAAGACTACGTCAGCAGAAGCATAACACTGATGGAAATAGCAGCTTATGCTGTGTATTTCAGAAAGGGCAAAGTCTGTATCTGTTACCCATTCAGAGCTTCCTTTGCTTTGAGATGGAGTTTTGACAGAGTAGGATCAGCACCGAAATAACACACTGTAACATTTTAGCTAGGACGCCCTGTTATTAACCTTGATGTTAGCTGGTGAACGGAAGAAATGAGTATCTGCATATCACAGAGCATTTACACCCCTACCACCAAATAACGATAACTTCAGGCTCTCAATATTATCAAGGACATCAAGATCAGAGTTAATAATAGATCTGTCCTAGGGACAGAAGCTCCTGCCTTTTTACCATTTTTTTCACTCAAGAAGCAACAGAGAAATTCAATCCAGACTGAAAAAGATAAAATACATGGTTTTAGTTATGTGCTACTTTTGCAAAGAGTGGCAACCTCAATGCGAAAATGACACTTCTTTGTTTACGGCGCAGAACATAAAAAAACCATAATATTTTAAATTAAAAGAAGATAAATTTGCCCCTTTGGGCAAAGGGCTACATTATTAAAGGATGTTTCTAACCTGCTGTTTTCCAGTATAGTTCAAATACATTGTAATTAGACCAGAAGAAAACTCACACTATAAAAATGGATCTAGATTGTATTACAGAGCACAAATACATTTTTCATGCTTCTGTCCATGATTGTGTCTGAATCTTCATTAAAAAGATCAGAATGCTAAGTCACCCTCTATACACAAGCGAAACACCATTCAGTAATCTATAAACGGTGCTTGGAAAAGGTCCTTTGGTCAGAGAAATTCAACACACATACCATCCCACATTGAACTCCACATGGGCATCAAAGAGAGCAACTACTGGTGCTGTGGCTACTCTCCATCCACTAACTCGAGATCGAATCAGCCCCTCTTGTTTGCTGTGTCGAACAACCTTGATGAAACCAGGCTTACGGGCATTCACTTCATCAACATACTTCTTTAGTTTCTCCTTGAGTTCTTCTGTGGAACGGAAAGAATTATACGTTAACAAGAAGTATCAGCTCAACAAGATGTAAAAATCTATTATTTCAGCAAAACAGGAGTCTTCACATATGGAAATACTCCCTTTTGATTTAACTACAAAGAATTCTCAAATAGTCAAGTCTAAAAGTAGGCAAACAGAAAGTGGAAGAGTCATAAATTATATAGTAATAAAAAAATCCAAGTTTAACTCGTCTACATGACTGATATCATAATCCTGACACTGTTTACCATTAACATGTCACAAAATAAACCACTCAATCATGAAGTACTGTAACTACATAAGTGTGTATTGTGTTACTGTAGCAACAAACAAGATAACTACCTTATACTTCCAGAAAAAAATGCCCAGGTATTGTCCATGAACTTTCTTTTCTTTTTCAAGAAAAAAAAAAAGAATAAAATTAATTATTCATTCTTTTTTCTATTTTTCTTTCTAAATTTTAACAACCCTTTTCTATCTCTACTAAAAAGTTCCATGACTTCTGCTCTTTTCTCAGAACAAAGACCAGTTATAGTACTGGAGGAAAATAATTCCTAATTAAAATATGATAACTTTTAAATCAACAGCTATCACATCTCTGGTTTAAAGACCATTGCATGAGAAAATGCAATAGGTACAGCTGAAAAGACTGTTCAATGCTATTCCTTATTAGCATTGCAATGTTCTACTTATGTTATGGTACCACTCAGAATTCCCTTGGTGTTAGTAAGTTCCCTTTCTTCCAAATCTCTCCACAAATCTAGAAATACCTTCGTTGTGATGCAGAAAAATGGTCCTGTGGTTACAATGCTAAACTGGATACCACCAAATATGCCTTATAAGCTCAATGCTGCCTAGCCCTTCTCATGAAATCTTAAGGCAAGCCACTTAACTTCTCCATAATCAATTCCCCATTTTCAAAATAGGATCATCGTCCTTATTTCTTCTTTTCAGTCTATTTAGACTTTAAAGTCTAGAGAATAGCAGTTTTCTTTTTCTCTGCATTTAGCCAGTACCTATCGCTCTGGGGCACCAAGCTGAGGGGAGACCACATCAGACAAGAGAGGACACCAGAGCCCAGCAGAGGAAGGAGCAGCATCCCATAGCAGTGTAGGAGGGAGTACAACTTCTGTCATGTTAGCTGACTCAACTTGCTTCCCAATAAAATACAACAGGGTTTTTATTTTAAAACTAACCAATGAGACATTCTCTTCCATTTTTTTTCTGGGATTAGCGGTGCAACCTGCTCGTAGCTACATGCCAGGGGACATTTCAGCATTGAGCCCAAGAAGATTTTCAGCATAAGTCAAGCAGTCTGGGAATGGGTTGCCTCAAACAAATCTGGACAATGTCCCCACTAGAATGGCTCATGCAACAGAAAATTAAAAGCAAGCACATTTTATTAGCCACATTAAATGTTTGTCCTTGGAAAGGAGGTGAATGTGTCCTCTCTTCAGCTGATAAAGGGGAATAGAGCTTTATAAAGGGTCCTCTAACCTAAAGACAGTGACAACTGATATGACCTTAGTGGATCTACTTCTCTAAGGATACAGAGGAAAGGACAAGACAATCAAGTGCAAAGACTCCTTAAATTCACCCCTCTTCCAGTAAAATGGCCATAAAGACTCTCAGATAGCCACCAGGCCTGATGCTCCTACAGCTGGTTCCACTGGCACTGCAGGATTGTGCATGCCCCATACCTTTGCATAAATGAGCTCTCTGGAGCCAGAGAGTGGAAGCCAGAGAATGTCAAATAGAAATTCTGACACTTATAGTTTTTCATAAAGAATAAGAATGAAAAAGAAATTATCTGATGACCATGTCCATCACAGTACTTAAATTGCAGCTATATTTTAGAAATTGACTCAACATATTTCTAGAATTTTCCAAATTATATTGGCAATATCTATTCAAATTGTTTATTTATGACTGCATTACCTTAAATAAACAATATGAGGCATTAACACATGTAGCATAGAGCACTATTCTACTCTGTATTAAATTTGCTGAGTATTGAACAATATACTTTTTTTCCATTCTAAAGTCAAAAGTCCATATTCAGGTTTTCTATCATGCTTGTGCAAAGCCACATGTTCTTATTGTTCAACTCCTAACACAGAGATTTGTAGCAAGCACAAAACTATCAAAAACCAACCACTAGCTAAATGCACTTTAAATTCAAAGTAAGACATTTATGTTACTGAAATTGCTCCCATCTGAAATAGTGCAAAACAACCCTCTATTCCCAAAATGTAACACTGTGGAGGATGAGTATCAAAACATGAAGATCAAAGCTTTCTCTTGGTGTAAGTGACTGTTCATAGCTTTGCAATTCCAGGAAGCTTTATTAGCCATATGAATGCAGCATCACCATTGAGTATAAAATATATAAAAGGAAAGTAAGTTCTAATCAAGGACTTGAAAAGCAGTACCCTTAATAAAGTCACTGATCTCTCAATCACCTTCCTTTTTAGCAAGTGGGCTATTCTTACTCCCTTCATACACTTTTTCTAATGTGGACTGACTTTATAAGCTTGAGTAAACACAAAATCTTTTTCATAGCTGGATGTAGTATGGAAATAGGTGGAGATGGAACAGAACACAAATCTTGGCTTGCCACCAGCATGACTTCAGCTGCACATTATAGCTGTGACATTTACTAGGCAGTACACACTGGTTACACTGCAGCTTTTTGCAAACAAAGTGAATGGCCTGAGAGAGTTTCAGGGGAAGCTTGGAGGCTCGCTCATGGTCGGTCAGTATGGAGGAATCCTTCCCTGGACTTCAGTATCAGCCTCAGGAAGTGAAGTGCTGCATTTTACCTAATCTTCAATACTGGTCACAAGCAGTGACTGACTCTGTAGTATGTCCACAGGAGACAAAGCAGTATTTTTCAGTCAGGCATTTTCTGGCCTTTGTTATTTAAAACAGATTACCCTTGCTTTGCAAAGGCAGAGTGCTGAGCAGAGCATTATGTTCACCCTTTGTCTTACAAAACCTACTGGGCAGACTCTCACAGAAGAAAAGATAAGTCTACTAAAAAAAAAGTATCATTTTCACTCAGCAGCAAGACACAGCAGACATGTAAATGAAGGTAAAAAAGGCACTATTTTGGTAAAAATAGATGCCCTAGCAGGATGCTGAAGTCAGGTTTTTTTCAGGCACCCCACATCTTCCTGAGTTTTACATGAGAAATCTGAGTTCAGTGGTCTTTGACAGTTTTAGAGCACCCTGCCCAGCTGAACTGAATGATGGGACTCTGCCCCTAGAACTGATCATACATTTTGTGATGGCACTGATGGTCTTCAGCAATATATTTTTAACCCATGCTCTGTTTTTTTTCCACTTCAGATACACTGCCTGAATAATAAACAATCTTTTTCATTAATTATTGTGCTTCACTGCTTTATGCCACCATAGGGAGAAGAAAGGGAATGAGCAAATGTGTCATCTTCAATACAGTAACTTTGGAAACAAACAGGCTTATAAAGATAGATGTGTATGCCTTTCGGTGCAGAATCTCTCAAATAAGGACTCAATTTGACTAAGCTGAATGAGTATCTGCAGTTGGAGAGAAGGAGCAGCCATACATGGAATGGGAAAACGGTGCTGATCTGGCACTTGGAAATGTTGCACTCTACTACCTGTCTCTATATGGTACAGATGTCTGGAAAGCATAGCACAACTCTCCTCATAAAGGTAGAAAATATAATTAATGTGTCATAATTATGTTTAGTATTAACGTAATTAAGTTCTAATACTTCTAAGAGGCTGGTTGTTTGTTTTTAACAAATCCACAAATATTTTGTTTGTCAAGTTTCCCTATTCAGCATGACAAAGCAGTGCGAAAGAATTAATGCAACTTTGCCTCCTTAGGAAGGGGCGGACGCAGGGCAGGATGGAGGCAGGGAGCACAAGGAGTCAGCCATCCCACAGCTACAGAGACTGTATGTGAAGGGATCATTTAGTCCATGAAAATCCCCTCCACAAGCCATCTTCTTTTCAGGACATGGTCTGAGAGATTGGTGGGCTTGAGAGAGGCCCTGGCAATGCAGCTGCTCTCCTTGCAATACTGTAGCTTGCTTGGCTTGTGTGAGTGGCCAGTCCTAGCTCTGTCTTTAGAAAAACAGAATGTATTAACATAGCTAACTTATTTTCTGCCAGATAAAGAAAGCCTGTTATACCAGGTTTGCTGCAAAAAAAACCCAACCCTCTCTTCCCTCTCAGTCACTCTGTAGGCATACAATCTGAATTCACATAATAACTTGAATTCACGGCAGTAGCTAGGCATCTGAGAAAAACTGTTTGCGACACTTTATCTAACAGGCTTGTACATTGGATTATGTCACTTATTTCGTATGCAGCTCAGTGCTTCAAAATTTTTATTTTCCTTTCCTCTGAACCCTTATCTTTCATGCTCAAGTGATCACCTCTCATCTCTGCAGCAGAAGCAGATAATTCCAAATGGAAAATATTTATAACCAGACAGAGGTATGTCATTTGTAATGCACATGTGTATATAGAACGTTTGCAAGAGAGGGCAACAATGTACAAACAGGAGGGCCTGCTGTGCATACGTATTTAATAACCTCATGTTATCTGTAGTAGATAAACCACTCAAGGGAAATTAACCAACGTGATGCAAGGAATTGATTTGGATAGACCTCAAAAACAAAAAAAAAGTAGTATAGTCCTTTTCCTCCGTTACTATATCTAACTTGTATTGCTGACAGAGATGCATAATCTAATCTCAGAAGTTCAGGCTATCCACATGTAAAGCCAGATAGCGCAATGAACTTTCACAGTCACAACCTTTGCATTCAGTAATCCAAAGTCTCAGCTGCTGTCAAACCTCTCCAGGTCTATTAAGATAAATGAGGCCTATAACAATTCATTTAAGCTCACACCTCAGACTACAAGCCAAGGATTTATTTGATTTGGCACATGAACAGCACCCTTCTCCCACAATAAAGGCAGAAAAAGTATACATTTCCCCACTCAGCCCCTATACACAAACACACACTTTCAATTGCCCAGGAGAATCTAACACAGAGGAGTGGGAAGCACACACGGCTTTCAGAAGGTTTGATGGGGGCTGCTTTGATCTGTTCTCACGTCCTCTCATGAAAACATCACGGCTATGCATAGAAAGTGCTTAGATGGACACTTCACTGAATCCTCTTGCTGGTTTTAAGGTCCTGGGAATCTGACAGCACGAGAACCACGTAACACGAAACAATTCCACTTCAAAACAGTAATCAGTAAACTGGTACACCGTCCAAAACAAAACAGGCTTTGCAGAAAAGACCTGTGCCAGCAGCTACTCTTTGAATGATCCGGCAGATGCATACACTACTTGGGTTAATTTTATTTTTTACTAAATGATGCAGAGTTCAAACTCCAGCCATGAAAGTGGGATAGCATCTTCTAGATCATTAAGTCCTACCTAGAAATATTGCTGCATCTCAATAAATCCCAATAGTATGGGAGGCATAAGGAAAATAATCTTTTGAAAACTGTGGCAACTGAACACCAGGTTATGGAGGAGGGGGATGTTAGAGAAAGAAATATTACATCAGTTATTTTCTGTCAGTATTATTCTCTTATAGTAATGTCTTTATAAGAAGGGCTGTAAATCCCTTTTATTTGCCTTCTACTATTCATTGAGTATTGTTCAAAGACAGGACTCAGTTTCTGTCCTAGGGTGCATCCTGTCGTAAGTATCACTGAGCCCCTATTCTAGCAACAGAATGTCTCACAACACTTTGCAGGATAGAGAAATTGAGATGCCAGACGAATCTGCAAGGTCGCAGCAGAAGTTGCAGCAGGGGAGGAAAAGAACTTCGGTCTCCCAAATCCCAGGGCAGCACTGCATGATTTCCCCAAGGCATGGATCTCAGAATCCCTGGGATTCTGCAGTTTGAGCCATGGCCCATATGGAGCCCAGAGAACTCTGTGCAGACGCAAGAGCTCATCCGCTTGGTCAGGATTAAGAGGCAGCTGATAGCCAGAGCACTTGTCAGTGTCAACAGAAATGCACTGCAACAAAGGAATTAGATACGACCCTTCTGTCCCCCTGTCAATGGGAGAGACTCACATGCTTACCTCTGAATACAGAGTAGAGCTTACTAAAGGTAAGTGTTAACATCAAAAGACAAAAAGAAAATAAATCTGCTCTCAGATGAACATTCCTTCCAGCTCTTTAATGAATTTAAGTGTATGCGGCAAAGCAGGACTAATAAAAAAAGCACAAAGTGTCTTTTCTTAGACCACAAAATTCCCAGCTGACAATAAAAGCCAGTTGGGCATGTGTGTGCTTATACCAGCAAACATGCAAACACAAGCTAAAAGTAGAACGGGGATTTTCCAAGCACTGCCAATAGATACCAATTGTCACCCAAACAACAAAGCAAGGGTAGAGAGGCTGTCACATATCTCTTCATGGCTATACCTGTTTAAAGCTTCAAAATATCTTTAAGCATAGACGTGTAGTTATATAATCTCTATTGTTCCATTCAAGTTTCTGATTACTGGATGCTTGAATTAATCTCATCAGGAACACTACTGCACTATGGTTTACTGTGTATGACTGTTACTGGGCATAGTATGGCTACAATAATATGCCCACAACAATTATTGAACCTGATCAGGAGCAAGCCCTATGACTGAAATCAGATATTCATATCACATCTGACGCAAGAACAACTTCTGATGTTTATTTGGATACAGTAATTTTAGAAAGGGACCACAAAGTGAGACAAACACAAGCATCAAGATCATGCATTAGGGTGATAGAGTGAAGATGACACACTGCTGAAATAACCACTGCCAAAATTCTTAGCCCATAATTTGATTTCCTGCTGCTCCTGGATTCATTTGTAAAATGACCTTTAAATGTTAAAGAGAAGTGCCTGAGAAATGCACTTGAGTCCCAGCTGGATAGCAGCTGTTTCCAGTAATCTAAGTGGCTTTTTTTTCAATATACAGTATTTAATTCTGATCTATTTTTTGGACGTGTATGGAACTGAAAAATCACTATTCAGAAAAAGAAACTAAATGCCCAAACAAAGCCAGAGCAGACTGTATAAATCTAGGAAAATACAACCAGAAGAGCACATTAGAAATACTCTGTACTTCTATAACCATAAGACATAGCAAGCTGCTTGCTGTACTGTAAACTTGATAAATAATCATGACTCCAAGAAACAGCACGGCAATTCATGTTATGATAATAGATTCATTGGGAAAAGGAAACTGCCAATTAAAACACAATAGTCCAAGTGAAACTACTTTACTTCTGGAGTGGATTCAGAGGAAATCAGTCACATAGGTTGCATTAAAAATGGAATATGCAAATACGCAGTTAGAAATGTATGGAACAGAGCTGCTTATACTCCTCTCTGGATCAAACCTCTCTAATAGCAAGGAAGTTGAGAACGGGACTGTAAAAGGAAGAAGAAAGAGAAAGTAATCACAGAATACTTCTGATTAGAAGAGACCTCTGCAATCCATGCACTGACTCAAAGCAGGTCCAATTCAACCATTTTAAATATATCATTCACTATTAAAGAGAGTTTTTTAAAAGAATGCCAGAGAGCATTAAAAGATGAGTTTGGGGTTTGTTTTTACTAAATGGGACTTAGCCTTGCATGCCACATTGGTTTTTATGAAAATCTGACTTTATATCAGAAAACACAATCCAACTTCATACCGATTGCATAGAATTACTTCCCTAGGAGCAAAACACTAGCTAGCATGCACCAAACCTGATGATACTGTGAGAACATCCTTGAGGGTCAGGACAGCAGTAACTCTATTTCTCCTTTTGAGATCTCACTCCACAAATCAAGTTGCAGTTAAGAAAAGAAAAAACACCAAAACAACCTTCTGTGGTGCATTTTTTTAACCTCTTCCAAATGTAGAGTTGTCAGCTCTTCTTTTGAATGAATAACTCTTACTCTACCAGACAACTGTTACACGTCAGACGCAAAATGCTCTGTCCATATTCTAGGTCAGAAATACTGATTTCTTGACTTTCTGTGATTATGTTGGGTGGTCTGCTACTATCTTCTCCTTTCAAAGGTGGACTGCCACTTGCAGGAGAATGTAATTCACCACAGTAATAGCAACATAGCACCCAGTACACCAAGGAGTGCACACCAAGTCTGCCTGGACAGTAGTGCTCTTTTTGATAGATGAGATTAGTTCACAAAAAGAACTTATTTTTAAAACAGCAAAGCTGTATTCATGCAAGATGTTTCTGTCAACAGACAGAAGGTTAAAAAAAAAAAACATATTATACCAATTTGAGCAATTTTTGATCATTATTCTAATGGCTAATACGTTGCTGGCAATGCAAACAAGAATAGAAAGGATAATACCACAATACCACTAGCAAGTAAAAAATTAACAGGCTGAAATACTGATATCACTGAAGTCATCATTTCAGCCTGTAAACTCAGAACATTTTTTCAGAAAAAAAATGTTATGTGTCCAGGCCCTGAATGCAACATCACACATGACAGCCAGTAAAGTTTTAATTAGCCCTTGGAAAAGCCACCACTCACATGTCCTCATATTATACTATAAGGTCTTGAAAAATTCTGACAAACACAATGTATTACATCACACATCCATCAGAGTCTGCTAACTTGGCATAAAAAGAACGATCAGAACCCATCCCATCACCTACCAAGTAACCGAAGAAGAACGTTCAGTGTGCACTTCCACTACACTCCTAGGAAGAACGTCACCTCACAGATCACTACCAAGTTCATTTGGGACAATCTGGTAGGTATCTACTGTGCTGTTTAAGTCATGGGTTTTAATTCACAGTATTTGAATAACTTGGAAATTACAACTTCTTTTTGAAACTTTCTAAATATAAGGACAAAACCCAAATAGTTCTTACTCCTGTAAAGCACTCATTAGAATCAGAAACAACTTTGTTTGAATACCATACAAGTTGCAAGATTTGTTTCTAGCTAAAGACAGAAACTGTTTTTTTGAAGAATCAACTATGTACATTTTCAAATCAAAGCAACAAATTCTGGCTTGCTTCTTTTCCAGCATATTTGGTTAAGTCCTTAGGAGTAACACAGTGCTGAGACCATGCCATTTGGTAGCTTTGGAAAACATCTAAATCACAGAATCATAGAAGGGCTGAAAGGGTCCTTTAAAGGTCATTTAGTTCAACCTAACAACAAGGAGTAGGGACATCTCCAACCAGGTCAGGTGGCTCAGAGCCCCGTCCAACCTGGCCTTGAATGTTTCCAGGGATGGGGCATCCACCACCTCTCTGGGCAACCTGTTCCAGTGTTCCACCACCCTAATTGTAATTTTTTTTTCCTTATATCCAGTCTGAAACTGCCTCCTTCTATTTTACAACCATTGCCCCTCGTCCTATCGCAGCAGGTCCTGCTGAAGAGATTTCCCCATCTTTCCTGTAGGCCCCCTTGAGGTACTGGAAGACCGCTATCAGGTCTCCCCGGAGCCTCCTCTTCTCCAGGCTGAACAACCCCAACTCTCTCAGCCTGTCCTCATAGGAGAGGTGCTCCAGCCCTCTGATCATCCAGAATATATGATCTCCAAGTAAAGGACTGCTTATAATAGTATATCATCCACTGCTTCCTAAAAATCCCAAACTCCAAGTATTAAAATAACACAGCAGCACACAATTTGTATCTTTACATGAAATACATCAGCAAGCAACGAATTATTCCCAGTGTTTCATCAGCTGTTATAGAAAGTTTCTGTAGGCATCTAATTACAATCTATCCGTTAATTTAAAAAAAAAAAAAAAAGTTTGAGTTTTAATTATTATATCAAACATTGTTCATGTCCTGCCTTTTTGCACCAGAAACACATGAGAGACAGTAATAGCAAACCTTGTTTTTTCCCAAAAAAAAAGGCGAGGCATTAAAAATAATCCAGGCCGTAACTTGAAACTAAAATTCATAATACCTTTTCAATTCACAATACAGGAACAGCATTGTTACAAGCATCTTACTCCAGTCTGGGAAAGATTTGTTAAATCCTGCTTAACTGGGAGTATATTGTTTTAAAACTAAAGCATGCTAACCTAGCTATTACTATGCCTCCCAGCAGAGTGGAAGCCTTGCTTGCACAAAACACCAGCCTTGCCTTTCTTGCTCCCCAGAAACAACAAGAAGTAGCGTCAACATTTTTTGACATTATAATTCACTGTGGGGAGATCCAACAGAATTCCACCAACTCCAGCACTCCCTCCTGGAATTACACTTGAGTGAGCAGTCAGTGGTTCAGGTGAGCGGACTGCTCCAGGTTTCTGCTTTACACTGCAGACGGTTGGAACTACCATCCAGACTACAGGAACCAGGCTGGGCTACCAGTTCAAGTTCTTATCTTGTCAGTAAAAGCAGAGCTGGTTGGCACTGGCTGAGAAACACAAAAGGAAATGCCACGGCGCTTCAGGATCTGCTGCCCAGGATTCAGTAGGTAGCGGTCTTCTCTCTGAATCAGCCGCACATCAACACCAGACACTGCCGAGTGCCGCAGCTCATGACATAATGGTCACAGAAAACGAACTGAAATCAAAAGCACAAGCTGGGCACCGAAATGATTTAGATCTTGGAAAATCCCACTAAAGAAAATTTCCATAGGTGAAGACCATGCCTAAATTTAGCAAACACATTTAAATAGAATCGTAGAATCTTTAAGGTTGGAAAACACCTCCAAGATCATCAAGTCCAACCACCAACCTAACACCACCATGTCCACTAAACCATGTCCTAAAGTGCCAGGTCTACATGTTCTTTGAACACTTCCAGGGATGGTGATTCCCACCACCTCCTTGGGCAGCCTGTTCCAGTGCCTGATCACTCCTTCTGTATAGAAGTGTTTCCTAATATCCAACCTAAACCTCCCCTGTTGCAACTTGAAGCCAATTCCTCTCATCCTATCACAAGTTACTTGGGAGAAGAGACCAACACCCGCCTCCCTACAACCTCCTTTCAGGCAGTTGTGGAGAGCAATGAGGTCTCTCCTCAGTCTCCTCTTCTCCAGACTAAACAATGCCAGTTCTCTCAGCCACTCCTAAGACTTGTGCTCCAGATGCCTCACCAGCTTCATCGCCTTTCTCTGGACATGCTCCAGGAACTCAGCATCCTTCTTGTAGTGAGGAGCCCGAAACTACACACAGGTGTGGCTTCACCAGTGCCGAGTGCAGGGGCACAGTCACTTCCCTTCTCCTACTGGCCACACTGTTCCTTATACAAGCCAGAACAGCTTCTAACTTACTTTTTTTTTTTCATTGAGAATTAGGCAAACAAGAGTCCAGAAGAATACTGTTGACTTACACTTTCTCTTACTAGTATTTAGATATACTATAACAAACAGGTTTGTTTAATGTTTGCGTTCTGGTAAAGATTACATTCATTTTAACTTGTTTCCTTTCTCATTATTTTTTGTCATTTAATTTTAGCTCTTTTCTTCAAAACTTACCTTCTAAAGCAACATACCAACATCTGTGGGTAAAGCAAGAGAGACTCTGGGGACCATCACCCACTGCCCAGGACAACTCAGGATGTGTCAAACTTACTCTTCATGTGGAAAAATACGCACACAGGCATTTGTAGCCAGTCCCTCCCCTACCACATTTTTAACATGGCTTCACCTTCTCTATAAATGCAGCAAATTCAAATTATTTAATGAAGAGCTCCCAGCGTAACTTTTACTTACATTATTATTTTTTATATACATTATTCTTCTGAATCCTGACATTTATATAAAATATTGCTTGGGAATTTTAAGGTCTTTTCCAGATCTTTTTATGAAGGACTGTTAGCACTAAGTACTGCCTGTATCTCACTTAGCTAGCCGTGATGTGGCCTGTAGCACTGTAAACCTACCAGACTCAATTTATTATAGAGATTCAAGGGCTTGAAACTATCACCTCCTATCCAATTCTTCCAGTATACCATTTGATCTTTCATTGTAAATGATGATTTTGCGCAGATACAGGCTTATTTCCTTGGACTGGATTTGGATTTGCAATGATTTGCAATTTGATTTGCAGTATATCCACATTTTTCAGAATAGTTACTGTCTCAGATTTAAACCTTTTAGCATCTTCAAAAGAATGCTTCTTGCACAGCTAAATTTCATAATGAAATTCCATGATTAAATTCTCTCCAACTATGAACATTAAATTGCTACCTTGTCTGCATATTGCAATATGTTGTATTGAAAACCACTTGACAACTTCAGACTGGGTAATGATCTCATTTTCCTATATGGCATTCATCTTAGTTAACCTTAGAGGGTTGTTATACAGCTATACTCTTATTATTATGCCACAGGATGAGATTGCTCCAGAAGATAGTAAACTTCAAGTTATAATTAAGATCCAAATCTTTACAATCTTGAGCAGCATTTATTTCATAGAAATTTTGGTGATCTTCCCAAAACTCAAAAAGCCTCAGACATGGGTATCTCAGAAAGTCAAATAGCAATTAGCTCCCCAAGTCACGTGACTCTTCCATCTTCCAGGGCCTCACATCACTCCCCTTTCTAGGTCTGCTCTGATACGAGAAGTTACAAACGTGTAAATTGTACTCTATATAGCAAACAGGGCTGTGCTAAGTTGGAAAGAGCTAAGCAGCCTAAACAAACTGCAAGTTAACATAAAACTTCTGTGTTGTTTCGTGAGCCAGACTAATAAACATATATGAACATCACACAGCCAGCCAGCTTGATGCATTTTTCCAGGTTCTCACTCTGTCACCAATGCTGGAGATTACAATTATAGCATTGTACCACACTGGGAGAATGTAAAGTAGATCAAAATAATATGGGCATTTTGGACTCCACCTTGATCCCAAGACTGTCACCTTATCCATGACATGAATCAGCAGGTTACATTGCACCTGACCAAACCAAAGGAGAGGGCTGCCTTGATGTTCACCACCCCATTAGGACTGGCTACCTGCTACTGCAATCTATAAATAAAAAAAAAAGTCTATATAATAACACATCTGCTTACTAAAGTTGGGTTACAATTGCATCTAATTTATTGTCATGCAAATGTCTGCATTGGATAGCAAAATGGCCCAGCTTTATACAGTCCTTGACCACTTTCATTCTCCACTGAAGAAGTTTATATGCTCATCGGAAGAGCTATTTGCAAAGCTATTGTCAAAGCAACTGGCAGGGTTTGCTACCAGAGCTACATCTGCAGCTCACATGAAGAGTAAGAACCTGAACCACATGCTGCAATTCCAATTTAGGGAACTCGAATGATAAAAATAAGAAACTTCAATAAATGTCATACACATAGAAAGACAAAATGCTTGAAGTAAACAAGAAGTGGTCACCGTTCACATACTGCAAACTGGAGACTAGTCAAGGTTCCTGCCTTTCACTGCAGACAAATCAGGATGATTAAAACAATTAAAAATCAGAGAGCTAGTAGGTTTCATAATATCTCTTTTAAAAACCCAGCAGATGTGTTTTTCCTTTATTAGACCATCCAGAAGACCAAAAGATCCGAAACCTCCTAAACAGCAAAAGCAAACAAACTTCTGAAACCCAAGAACACCACCAACTTGCAAATTACTCTCAGTCTTTTTGCTAAGCTGCACACTTATGTCACACGGTCTTTTATTTATGTGCTATGTGAGTGAATCTTCTCTGTAGCTAAAAAGTAAACACTGTGGTTGTTAACTGGAAGCATTCAAGAAAACTAATTAAAACTGCTTTGCCACAATCGTGCTTCAGAAAAGGTTTTTTGTATCAAATCCTAATAAGGATTTGTTTGTCTTGTACATGCTTTGTTTAATCTCTTCAGGTAGATAAACAAAGAACATATTAGTCATACCTTAACAAAGGGAGGGAGTGGCAATTCTCTTCTAATCAAAGGACTTTCTTTACAATTAAATCAAAAGCTATTAATTAGGGGCCTTGGTACAAGTATGCCCAGATGCATACAACTCCTAAACAAAGGGATGTCAAGATAAGCACTGGGAAAGCCTATTCCCAGGGAGGACAGTCACACAATACCACTTTTGGAAAGGTACTGGTGCGCGTCAGAAGCTGCATGAGTAGGCTGGTTACAGTTTGGAAACGAGCTGCTGCTACCTTGTGATCAGCCACCCCAAACACAGCTGGCAGGTTCTGAAACACTCCACTGCTGTAAACTATTGCTCCTCATCTCAAAACAAATCCGCTTTGTGCATCCTTCCCATACCAACCTATGCGACCACTGCTTTCATGTGATCATTCCCTAATGAACTGGTCTTCCCTGTCCTTCTGCTCTAGTCAAGACTACTCTTCCCTAATTATGTGAAACAGACCTGATATTAGCTGGCATCAAATGCATGTCAAATTTATGAAAGTTGGATGAACTAAGTCTCTGTTTCCTCTTGAGAGGAGAGTTGGGGCTGAGCGAGTTGGGGTTGAGAGAGTTGGGGCTGTTCATCCTGGAGAAGAGGAGGCTCCGGGGAGACTTGACAAGCAGTCTTCCAGTACCTCAAGGGGGCCTACAACAAAGATGGGGAGAGGCTGTTCAGTAGGGCCTGTTGTGATAGGACGAGGGGTAATGGCTTTAGATTAGAGGGAGGTAGATTTAGATTGGATATTAGGAAAAAAATTTTCACAATGCAAGTTGTAGAGCACTGGAACAGGTTGCCCAGAGAGGTGGTGGATGCCCCATCCCTGGAAACATTCAAGGCCAGGCTGGATGAGGCTCTGAGCAACCTGATCTAGTCAGGGATGTCCCTGCTCCTTGCAGGGGGGTTGGACTAGATGACCTTTGAGGGTCCCTTCCAACTCTAACCATTCTATGATTCTGTGATTCTTGTCTGTATCTACACGTAATATCTATACTCATACTTCTGCTACTTTTGTTTTGGAGCTCATCAATCTCTTTGGTTTGATTTACAGTGTACTGAATAAAATTAACATCAGTACCAGGCCATACCTCTTACAGGTTATTCACTATTCTCTTCACTAAAATCCAGTCATTTCTTTCTCTTCATAAATACTTTGTATTTCACTATTACATGACCAATCACCATTAAAATCTCCTTGTTTGAACGCCTAAAACATCCACTAGGATAGTATTATCGAGTATACATGATTGGGATTTTCCATTCAGCAAGTAAAGACTCTGTCCTATAAGGACAGGACACCATGGCATCCAGGGACACGGCTATACCGTGCAGTTCACAGCACACACAGCCACCCCAGGTAGCACTAATGAATCGTTCTGTCTGCACATGGAGCACTGTGCAGATGTACCACCTCCAGGTCTGGGAGCAGCTTGACTGATTTACTTGCAAGACTGAGCTTACAGTACAGGACTGAGAGGAGAGTTTGTAGATGTTTAATGTTTAAGGTGGCAATGACAAAGAAATGGTCTTTCCAGTATAAGAGAACAGTAACATTTGTAATAGCAGTGGTTCACAAGGAAGTTCACCCTACAGGTTTTGACTGCATTTCCCTTGGAAGCCTGTACTCCAGCCAGACATGTTAGAGCTCAGGCAGAGAGCTCTGTAATGCCAGAGGAAAGGACTTGTCAGCTACGGTCTTCCACCTGGACTGCTGAACAAATATTCAGTTATCCTGGATTCAGGCCATGCAGTACACCTTACACATAAAGGCTGAGACCTAGGATCCACTTCAAATTGTTAAAAGAAGCTCATGAGAGCATGGGATGGGCTGCTATGTACAGTATAACATAGCTCTGTGCCTGAGGAAACATGCTGCAGCTCTCTGAATTAGTGGCAGTTCCCTTCGATGCCACTCCTTCCTACCTCACGCTACAGCTGTCCAGCCAAGGAGCCACTGACAGTGTCCATGCCTGGGGCTGGGCACACTCTTCAGGCTGACTTTACTTACCCAGACCCAGAAGCATGGTATGAAAACACCTAGTTCATACGCAGCTATCTCAGGTCCATTTCCCTGGCAAGTGCAGTATCATTTAATTTTTCATGCCAATACACCGTTCTTAAAATACTACTAACCATTCTCTTTGAATCTGCATTTTCAATAACAGCAACATTTTAGTCATATGAGACATTGCTCTAAAGCTCTGTCCTTTTAATTGGTGAAGGGGAGGCACTTTTAGAACTCCTTAGCATCTGGCCATCAGAAATTCTTCTGTGAATTAAGATGACAAGAGCAGCTTTGGCGAGAACTATCCAGTGTCTGAATTAAGCAAATACAGTCAATGAGGCTCAGCTGGGCACATAGATCAAAAGAGGTTATGTCCACATCCAAAAATGCAGTAGAATTTTTTTTACATTTTAGCTTTGTATTTCTGGCTTAAATTTCCAGTCACTTTAAATCTTTTTAACTAGTGTTACAAAGATATTACTGATACTGGAGATTTTGAGAACCTAACTGGACATGGTCTTGGGCAACTTGCTTTAGGTGACTCAGCTTTGAGCAGAAGGGTGGGACTAGATGATCTTCAGAGGTCGCTTCCTACCTCAACTATCCTGTGACTCTGTGATAGAGTTCACATCTGCCTTGGAGAGAATGCATTAATTTCTTTTGATGCACACCTATCTTCTGATAAAATAAACAAGCAACCATAGAACAAATGACAACATTGAGCAGCTGGTCTGAGAGCAATACAGGAATTGTGATGCATACAATTTACCCTGGAACAGTTTTGTTAGCTAGCAATGTCCAGTCATAATGTTACCAAAGTCAATTTAAATAATAATACATTTTCAATTTCATAGACAAAGTAAAACCTTGCCAAGAAACTAAGTGCACATTTCTGAAGCTGTATGGTCAAAGTTTTAGAAATAGATATCCAAAGCTTGACTCTTAAGCCCATGTTTAGGTGCCTGAATAGAAGTTTTCTTATTTTCATAGATCTGCACAGAGACAAAACACTACAGCATTCAGCTGAATGAATGCATTCACAAGAAGTGAGATAATGGGAATGAGTCTGTTTCACTAATATTTATGCAACTCTGCACCAGTGACCATGTAAAATTATAAAAACCCTTCACTTTAAAACTATATACATCAGTCAATAAACAAAAATCAAGCTGAAGTTGTTCTGTGTCACAAGTCTTCCAACAGCAAGTTTGCTAAAGAAATTGCACTCTGCAAGTACTTGTTTGCAGATGGTAAATGGGAAAGCATTACTGTCAAGGAATACGGGGGTCTTATGCACCATAGGCTGTTATGCAAAGAGCAAGTTGTGAACCCTTCTACATGGATTCCCCATACACAATTCAAATGGATGGCAGAACCTGACTGTTTTTTCTTTCATATACAGTGACCTCTGTTTAAAAGCATGTCTCAGAAAAAATGAGTTGTGTGGACACAGTCAATGTTTACCAACTACTTTGAATATTACAACATGAGAGATACTAAAGATATCTCTAGTTCTGCCAATTGGCACAGCAACATTCACAGGACTGTTAAGGGCTTTCAGAGGATCTAATTTTTCCATATTTATTCAAGCCTTACAAAATTTTGAGGTCAGAAATTATTTATAGAAGATTAAATATAAATCCAGCAAACACAGAGAGAGCTTTCTACTACTGGTGGCAACTTTTCCACCTTCCCTTCAACAGGAAGAACAGTCCCTGAGATATTTTATGATGGTCAGAAACTATAACAGCACTGTTACAATATGAAATCCCTGCCCTGAAAATCCACATATTGACTAATCACTGAGTCTTTATAAACTGCACCTTAGAGCTCTTCTGTTTGAAGACCAAAAATAGTTTGGTGAATAGAGAACTGAAGACTGCAGCACTGAACAGACTTTGAGAGATCACCTGGTCCTTCTTCTGGCCTCAACACAGAGGGAACTATGTTTCAATTAATGCTGACAGAAGTTTGTCTCATCTCTTTTTAGGTTTACTTGGCAAATACTGTCCCATGCTCTTTATAGATGGACGAAATGAAGCACAGGGTAAAGACACATACATTAACAGTACAAATTAGTTTGTTGTCTGGCACAGTTAAAAATAACAATATTCCAAACCTATAGTGATTAAATGTAGAATTTGTGCTGGAAACTGTAAAACTAACTTGCTTCAGACTACTTACAAGAACCATGAGCCATAAAACTGAAGAATTGCAACAAAAGATTTAAAACTCTTTCTGCAACTATTCACTGACAAGAATATTTTTCCCTCATAAATCTGAAGACCAAAAGGAACTCTTAAGTAACAAACATTTTTGAACATTCATAACTATTAACATATTTTGGATGGAAAATTCATTGTAGCAACTTTGCTTTTAGAGTTGGTATTTGAGGATCACCCTTTGATGGGGGCAATGGAATGACAGATAGCAGTATCTCCCATCGCCAAGCTGGAGGATCTTTTTTTGAACAGAAGTTCACTGGAAAATGCAGTATCCTCCCACGAGCAATACTGAATAGTCACACCAGCAGCCTGTGGGGAGATGATAGCTTTACAATTTGGCAAGACTGATAGCTGGCTCTAAACACTACACAGTCATCAGTAACATTTAAAAAACAGCTTTTATACAGAACATGGAAAAACTGTCCAAATTTGCTCACTGCCAAATCACTTGAGCACAGCTAAAAAAAGCAAAGAACTAGTTTGAGAAAAAAAACTTGAAACACTAAACTGCAGGAGAAATACAGGGAAGGTGTTAAGATACAAAGCTATCAATTGCCATAAAAGGAGAAAAAAAATCTTTTAACTCTTAAAAGTTAAAGCAGAAGAAAATCAAACACATCATGCTACAGACATAACTGATTCAGGCAAAGGTATTCTACAGCTCATTAAAAAACCAGTATCTACTAAAATCAGCTGACTAAGAATGGAACTGATCTACTATCTCAGACAAGAATTCTACAGTTGTTTTGTGATTTGCATTGATTTCCCTTTCAGATAAAAAATAATTTGGTTATTTCAATTATTCTTAATTATGTTAAGAGAAACAGAGTGACAAGAATCTGCAACTTGTCTAATAAATATTGCAGGCAGTTGTCACAGTACTTACAGTCCTTTGGATTACTTTTTTTCAGGTGTATACCAAATCTGTGGTAAACTAGCACTATGTTTATGAAAGCAAAGACACTGATGCTCCTATTCATGACATATGGTACCATATGATGTAAATATTTTCACTGAATGTAATGGCATTAAGGAGGATGGGATCCATTATGAGTCTAACTGCTAAATAGCACCTTAACCTAACTAAACAGTACCTCACTGTTTCCATGTGATATCTCACAAAATAATGTAATTAACACAATTAAATAAGGCTTACAATCTATTATAAACATATACAATTGGCTGCGAGCGATGAGTTAGGCTTTATGACTAGGGTGTTCAATCCATAATGACAAAACAGGACAGTTACAAGGGTTAGATACTATTCAAAAAGGGACTGAATTTTAAGTGAGATTGTCTTCAGCAGACTTGTTCCCATTTTTGCATCTGTGCCACGAACAGCACGATAGCAAATGAGCTGACTGACAGGAATGCCAAATAAACACACTGAAGAGCCTTGAACTTGACTCCAGGGACAGACCTGAGCAAGCAGTATAATTCCGCAAGCCTTCTTCAGAGGAACTGTGATTTGGCACGTGTTGGAGAGGCATTTATTTCCTAGCGAGAAAGGAAGGAATATCCTGCATGGCCACAACAGCTATCTGTCGTCACTCCTTTTACCCCAGGAAGGCTTGCCTATTCCAAGCAGCGTGCGTCCATCCCCTGGTCCTAGTCCTGGTCCTCCTGCCCAGAAGCTATCTCCTGTGTACTCCTGTGCACCTGCCTACTTCCCTCACTAGGCAGTTCATCCACAGAAACAATGTAAATTTTTGTCTCCTGGGGGAGATGAACATTTGGAACCAGAGTTGTATTAAAGTACAGGCTGCAGAATATTTACAGAGGAATGTGACTAAATTTTTCTAAAATACCAGATGGAGCATAGGTGATGCCTCACACTACTAAAGAAATACAGAACTATTAGGCAGCTCTGCAGGTACTCTCGGGATTAATATGCAGTACCTATACTAGAATTTTTAGAAATTAAGATGTGTCAGGCCAAGAATCTGTTCAATACTCCCTTCCAAACTGGCTATATAATTTGTGTATTGCTCAGCTGTCACTAGTCAAGCCCCTTTTGGGATGCTACTGAGCCCTTGGGCTGAAGCTTATGTCAACAAGGGTTCTGCTGTTAATAGGATAATGCAGACGGAGCTGACCCCTCAATTTCAACAATATCTTTAAGCAAATTATCCAGAACTCACAAAGAATGTCCTTCCATTTCTAAAAGAATCCCTTAAAAACCAGGAACATATTTGTTTTATACTTACTGATGTTTTTATGGGCCTTTTTTTAGTCAGGAAACTACTGAACAGAGAACTGATTACACAGGTAACTATATTATACTGAAAGTGGTATCAAAATTTAAAAATATAATACAAAAGCAAAGAAAACACTTTCCCCATCACAGCCTGTTATATGAATCACAGGAATTTCTAATGTAATGGGTACATATAGCACTGACAGAAATGCAGTTTTCAAACTGATAGGAACCTTTAAACATTCCCAGAATCAGAAATCCACTTGGTTCAACTGGAGATGGGTAGGTAGAGGAAGTTAAGCCAGCAGAAAATTTGGCTCTGATAACAAAAGTAACCTGCTGTGATTAAAAGTTCCTGAGCGCAGACTGAAACTTATTTGAAATAAAATTCATCTCCAGCATACAGGTTTGCTAACTCAGGCTACATCTGGTACAAGTTCAGTGATCATTGCTCTGGATTAAATGAATCATCCCATTACTGCTCTAATAAAAAGAGGAAAGTGAGCCAGAACAGCAGTGTAGTAGATAGTCCATCCAGAGTGCTTTACATTTTTCCAGAAAATACCCCACATGAACCAAGGAGGGTATACAACACTGTGCAGCACCATAGAAATTAATGCAATTTGTGGAATATGTTTTGTCACATATCAGGGCTACGTCTCAGTTCGTAAGATCCTGTGTGAGAGATACAAATTACACATTGCCGTTTTTCATGTCACTTTGATAATCCAGTCCCAGTAAGTCAAATGAACTACTGAGCATACATCTTCGTTCACAGTTATACTAAATAATTCCTCTACTTTCTTTCTTCCGGACCTAAAGTTGATTGAGCTATTGTGCAGTAATGCACAGTTGATTAAATTCAGTTTGATATATTCTGATACAACAGACATTTTTCTAGGGCACTTGCCATTATAAGGAAAGCTGCTGATTAGACCTTTTTTTTTCTATTTTACTGTAACTAAGTCATGTCTCCCAGTGTTCCTAGTTTAGGGCCATAAAATGAAGGTTAGTTTAACAGACCATTTTATTAACTTGCCTCCCCCGAGCTTTTTCTTTTTAGTTATTTTAAAAGAATTTTTGTGCCTTATTAAAAGAGGTCTAAAAAGAACAAAGATTGGATATGGCTAACCTGTGCTGAGCATGTAGTCAGATTATGTATTTCTGAAAGTGACTGAGGCTTAGTTTTGCATTCATCTTCCTGGTAGTCTCCATAGGCCAGACCCTCAGATGGGAGCTCCAAGGAGCTGAAATGTCTGATAAGAACTGACAGGACCACAGAGGCTCCTGCTACATCCATTTGGGATGACAACTCTTTCTTTTAATGATGAACTACTTCTAATTTGAGGAGGTAGGATATGTGAGTTTCTATATTGACCTAACATCAATAAAGGACTGTATTTCCTTCATTTTGTGGTAACGCTCTCTGGATTACTTATATGACTTTATGGATAACATTTTTCTATGTCACACGAAAGAATCTATATCACACTGTAGAATGCAACCTATTAATGAAAAAGGAAGTCCTAGGAGGCAGTCAACACCTTTCAGGTTCAGCCCTTAAACTTAAAGCAAAACCCAAAAGCTTTAGAGATTTGATAAAGATGTAGTACTGACACAAGCAAAGGGTGAAAAAGCTCTTCCTACACACACACACACACAAAAAAAAAAAAAGGTAAAACAAACCCCAGAACAAACCCCCAAACTTGTAAAGTAAGGGAACATACTCTTTTTTCCCCCTTCCATTTTTAAGAATTTTCAACTGAGATCTTTCATGTGTCTAATCTTATTCTTTAGATGTGGTATCATGCCTAGTTTAATCTCAGCATCATTTTGAGAAAGGCAGCACACCACAACTTAAAAAGAGCTATTCGTGATGGAAGCTTGAACACTAGAATTATTGTACTGTTCTCACCTCAGGGACTATGAAAGTACATCTGCAAAATCAACAGAAAATCCAATTCTACAGTGTGCAGTAAAATGGTAATTTTGGCTGCCTTAAACTGTATTTACTGATCTGTCTTCTGCTGAAGTGCTCATGCCTTGCATGACGCCTGAAGCTGTGTAGAGTATCCCAGGCTGTTGTAGGACCATCTAAGAGAGAAGCATAGAGTACTTCACATGCTCAATGTGTTTTCAAGAATATGAACTACCAATATTTCCTGCCATCAAACTTGTTCCAAAGCTCCTATGGGGACATAAAATAATAGATACACTTATTCAGATTTCATATGTAAAGTCAAGAGAAGAGTGGATTAGTGGAAGTTTAGTCGGAGTTGCATAAAATAGTGCTACATTTCAGGATCAACTGTGATCAGGTCAACTGATGATCAGTGCTATATCACTGTATACCAACTAATCTTTTCAGGTTTGTAGGATAAAACTAAAGTACAAATTATCTTGTTTCATCTGACACACTTCACCTCCTATGATCTATGTGATCATTCTCCTAGTATGCCATCTATGTCCACGTGTGATGATGCTCTTTTTACAAGCCATTGAGGTTTCCTGTAACTTAATTATTTTCTGCTGTTCCCCTCTTCTGGAATACATAATTGCTGAAGCAAAGAGACAGACTAGATGAAAATTTCAAGTCAGCCACTGCTTACTTCAGATAGCTCTAGCAATGTGTAGATCTACACAAAATAACCTTGACAATGGTTTTTCTTGCTCTTACGTAGCCTTTGTGCTCCCCAGGGGAAGGGCATTCTGGACAAAGCTTTGCTTCTCAGTCATAAAAACCTCCCTTTCTTTTACACAGATTACTGTTTTTTCTTGGCTGTACTTCAGCTAAATCATTCCCCTCTGATAAGAAAGCACGTTGCATTGCTTTTGCCTACTGTCTTCTTCCTTTTCTCTCTCAGTCTCTCTAGTTTGCTAGAGATACTGGCAAACAACAACTATGAATTCCTAACCCCTCTGTTCAATTTCTAGTGAAAAAGCTTTCCTCAAATCTCTTTTCTAACACTGGACTAATGCTGTTAAGTTGAGCTGGCATAAGACTTACTCCTAGCTCAATGGGAACCTTCAGTGTCTAGCAGTTCTCTAGTTTCCCACATCTGAGGAGACAGTGTTCCCAGAGAAGACAACTTCATGGTCTCAGCAAGAATCCATCCCGGATATAAGATATTCCAGAGATTGTCATGGCATATCCTCCTTCAGTTCTTGCACTTCTATACAATGCTGTGCAGCACAAATAGCATTAATAGAAGTTAATGCCATTTGTGGACTACGTTTTGCCTTACATCAGGGCTTAGTCTCAGTACATAAGATCTTGTGTGAGATACAAACCGTACACACAGTCACGCAACTTTTGCCACAGTATTCCTTAAGCTTTACCTATTTGTATGTATGGGAAATCAGTGAAGAGAAGAAACATTCCTTTGGAAACTGTGAGGGTCTGATGAGAGAACACAAAACTAGACTGCTACACAGTTTCACCTGCATGTTCAAAACTGATTGTAAAATGCACAAAGAAATTTCAAGGGCACAAATATAACTAAAAAGTAATCCTAGACATTTCATGTAAGAAGCAGGTTACAGGGAAATGTTTTAAGCTTTTTGCTTTAAGCTTGTTGTAATAATACTATTACAAGGCAGGGAGCCACAGTCACTTATTTGACATGGGGAGGTAAGTACATTTTTCAAGTACTGACATTACACTTGTTCAAGGTAATAAAAAATGGAAATAATTATTAATTTCCTGGCACCAGAGCTGTCTACTTGTTTATTTGCTAGCAAACGAGTTGTCAACTTGTTTTGCATTTTAGAAGACCTTGTTCTCTTTCCACTTTGTGCACATGAGCAAGTATTGAGATTAGGGGAAATAAGTCAGGAAGAATAACCATTCCATAGCATGTAAAACTGATAGACCACATATTTAAACACAGAAATATCTTTAAGCTTCCTAAATCTTCACCATATTCAAGTAGGTATATGGCATTTTTTTCAGCTTCATAAAGCATTAATGCTGTTCGCATCTAATTTTCCTTGGTTTTTTTAAATTTTTTTTTCACTTTATTTTTCCAATTATTGGAAACTGTATGCAAATTTGTTGGTATTTTTACTGCTTGAAAAGAAGATTTTACTGCTTAAATAGAAGATGGCAGCTTTTGAAACATTAAACAATGATTAGACAGGCATTGGACCAAAGGAGTGTGTCAAGAGCAAAGGAAGAATACAGCAGACAACAGTAAACTATCTTGAGAGAAGTGCGAGCACTTAGCAATTCCATCAAGATTCTCTCTGCTGCCAAATGAAAACAATTCATGCTGCCATGTTATTTAGCATTCATCGTGATTCTAAATCATTTATTGGAGAGTTTACACTGCAGTGCAGACAAACTCTGTTAAATTTAATGAAAGGCAAATTATCCTTTAAGGTTGCGTCAGAAATATCTGTGAGAAAGCTTTACAGCACCTATCGTTCCTTTCAGATTACACTTGAAGTGAAACTGATATTATAAAAAATATTGGTTTATTTGCAAATTGCATTGCAAAATGCCATAGTGACATGGGAGGAAGCTAATGGGGAATACAGCTTCCTGCAGGTCCCCCGGGCAGAAGACTTTGCCGATCAGATTGCCAGGAGAGCACCTGCCGCCTGTGTGAAGTAGATTGCAGAACTTACAAAAAAAAACCTAACAGACTTCTAGGCATTTGTAAGGATCATAACGAAACAAAGGGAGAGTTTTTACTACGCAACCTGTATCTCCTTCCATATGGACACATGTCTGTATTTCTCTCTGCCTAGACTCTCAAATCAGACTTCCAGTAAGTGGTGTTAACAAGGACTTTGGTTATGGAAGCCCAAGAAAAACAAAACATCTTTTCCAAAAAAACAGTGAGGAAAAACAAGCAGAAATTTTGACTCTCTCACAGCCTAACCTCTAAGTCTTCATTTTTCCCATGTTAATTCCATCATTGTAAATGGAAATTTTAGCTTTTATGTCTAGCTTTATCACAGTTTCCATAAAGTTTTAAACAGAGCTTCCCCAAAGCTTCCTAGGCTGCTACTTGAAGTATACTACTCAAAACATGTTACTTTTCCAGGGCAAAAGGGAAGAACACCATTTGAGTAATGATTCCACAAAAAAGGTAACAGTGAATGAGTGAAATCAAGTAATTTAAAATTTGGACATCCAATATACTTAGAGAATACTTTCAAAAATTAAATGCCAAGCATATCTACAGAAAAAGTATACCAAAAGAAAAGTCAACAGGAATTGATCTTTTTATTCGTAACAAAAATTAAAATATCCTTTGATATAAGGTTCTGTAATCGAACTTTATACTTACAGTAGGTTCTACAATGTCTTTGAGAGATCTAACAATGCCTATATATGCAACTTCGTGTATGCCTATTAGATGACCATAGAATAGTCTGTAATTTATTCACATTATTTTTGCCAACTGATTTTTATCATTTGGTGATACACCCTTAACTTCTTCCTTAGGCAAATCTCTTATCATGTCTTGGACCCTTCAGCATATAAAGAATTTTGACATTCTATCACAAAGAAGTTGAAGTGTTTGAAATTATCAGCTCTGGCAAGTAGTTCTACCATCAGTTTAAGTTAAGAACTCAGCATTAATTTTATGAAAATTATCTTTTTAGTCATTCTTCTTTTTCAGAAAAGAAAGGGGTTAGGAAGAAAAGGTAACATTTAATAAAGTTCATTAAAAAAGTAATTTGTATTTCTTACTTTATATAGGACATATTCTTTTAACTCCTTTGCCAAACACCACAGAGTATTTTCCCTACTCTCTGTCAAACTCTTGCAATTTTAAGTACCGTTCCCTTGATAAGGAAAGATAAATAAATCCTTTTAAAAGTCCTTCAGGCTTTTAACAGCTGACATTACTAGAATATCTCAAATACAAATTCTACTGGATGCAAGAAGATCTCTGGACACTTTACAGGAAAAGATGTTGAAATGAAATAATCTCGATCAAACAAGATTTAGTGACATAACGGATATCGGCACTTCTCTCACAACTTCTACATGACTGTCTGTCACTGCGCTGGATCTATACATATGGCTGCTACTTAAATCCAGTGAGACATGTTTGAGAACATTATCAATGGAAACTGTTCAAGTATTCTTGAAGGTGAAACAATCCCACAAATCTGAGAGAGGGAAAAAATTTGAAAAAAAAAAAAAGTTCTTTCAATCAAGCAGTTTCTCAGAGATCTCCAGTAATTAACTTTAAAGCTAAAATCACAGTGACAGTAACAAGAACTGGACCATTGATAAGCTGGCATTTTCAGTTAGGATGCCACCAGCGCATAGCACTACCAGTGCACATCGGGTGAATTTCACATTGCTACCAGAAGAGCTTAAAGCTAGCCTGTCCTTACTGAATCTGACTGCAGTCTTTAATGCTGTGGCCCACATTTAGTTTCTGAATCACATTGTACACAGGTGATGGCTATTTTCTGTAAGTTGGCCCAAATCATTCTTCCAAAAGACGCCAAAATGCCAATGTGCAGCTATTTATCATCACCTAGATACTTCAGCTGTATTGTCTGTATTGGGCTTCGATACGATCAGTCAACTAGAGTATGTCTGGCTGTGCTCACACTAAGCACTGATTCATTAGAGCATGACAGAACAGACGCAGGGATGAAGAACAAGAAAATATTGTGCATTGCGCTGCTGGACATATATAGGGTACACAGCACATGTGAAACAGTATGAATTTGTACACTGGGATTCAAGCTAAAACAAAATCACAATGAAAAAACTGCAGTATAACTTACCATTTAATTTGCTATATGAAAAAAAAAAAAATCTAAGAAAGCTGTAAAATTGCAGCTGAAATCATCCCTGGATTTTGTTTCCTAGCTCCAGTTTTTCAGCATTTCCTATATTGTAGTTAAGATACTCTACTTTACTACCTTCCATTAGGATTAAATATGGCATGAACTCACTGCTGAAATGATACTTAAATTAGTTCCTCCCACACTGAAATCAGATACATCTTTATTCCAGTCTTAAAGCTTAGTTGGCATAATGGCAACGGGCTTGTCTTATTAGAAAAAAAAAAAAAAAATTATATGGTGATAAGGTTTGGAGTTGCACAAAATAACTTTTTCTCTATTCTGCTGCCTACATTAAACTGCAAGTATGAAAAAATGCTGTGTTTAGACACGGCTGTTCTCTCCTCTTGGACCTTCTGTACTGAATTTGACATAGAAAAAGGTATTTATTAGCCTCCAATACTGCAAGTGTATTAGGATTGAATGAGCTAAATTACCTCGTGGATGGAATAAAAGATAAGATGACAACATATTAACTTTCAACAACTACTGGCTAGGGAGGATTCAGTTCATGGTATTATATGAACATTTGAATCAAAACCCCTGATATCTGGAAATGGCAATAAAAGCTCTGCTGCTCACTGATGACCCTGAGGTGGACAGAGGTTATGCTACTAGCTTGCACACACATTGAAATTTTGTTTTTCCACCCTGAACTATACTATACCACAGATGATTAAAATAACTGTTCTTTTCAAAGGTCACTTTGTCAGTCAAAATATCTGCTGAGCACATGCTTCCACAGAGGGAAATGGCCCAAGAGATGTGTGAGTTCTCAAGGATGTACCAGAAGAGCCACACTTAGTCGACTGGTCCTGTAGATCCACCTCACTCTCAAAGCCCTGGAGCTCTCCTAACCTTCCAGAAAACAAAGGCTGAGGACCTCCCGTACCAGTTATAAAGAATGGAGAATGTGACAGTTCCATTATAAAACAAAGCAAATCACATGCTTTGATAACTGCTGGTTATCAAACAACTTTCACACAACTATAATTACAATGCCACAAAAATCAGAGTCTTGCTTTCACCAAAGGACGCTATCCCAGCCGCCTATGTGTGACTGAATGCAAGTCAACATTTGCATCTGACACAGTATGGAGCTCAGATATAGGAGATTCAGAAACATTAATCTACAAGAATACAACACAATTATTTTTAAGTGACAGCAAAAGAAAATGGAAAAAAAAAAAGTCTGAAAAGGAGGCATCAGAGAGAAAAAGGAGGAAAATGAGAGAATGATAAAAATATGCCACAAAGGAAGGAGCAGAACACTGCTGGGGGGAGGAGGAAAGGAGGGAGGGAGGGATGAGTCAGGCAGGAGTTTAACTACTGGGGCTAAAGGCAAAGTGAAGCTGCATGATGAGATGGGAAAAATGCAGAAGAGCAGCAAATACTAGGGTGGTGGAGATAGGGAGAGGAGAATAGGAGTGGATATGCTGGAATTTGATAATATGGAAAATGGAGACATAACTGAAGGACAAAAGCTCATATAAAGAAGGATGAGGTGTAATGAATGGGCGTGAGGAAGTGCTCTGAAAAGAGCAGACTGCCAGGGTGGAATGAGGAAAAGGAAAGCAGACTGAGGGAATAAAGATCAAGGATATAGATCACTCTTGGATGAAAAAAGAAGGAACAAACACAGGTTGAGAAAAAGGTGTGAAGAGTGATAAATTGAAGCAAAAAGAGAGGCAAGAAGAGTTGGGATACAGAGCCTTCCTCATGGGCATTGTCCCTCTCTTTTCTGCTCTGTTGCTCACTTCCTTTTGATATCCTACTCCACAATCTCTTCCCTTCACAGCAGGAATCAAATACAATGTCACAAGGACACAAGTAAGAGGACCGAACAGTCTGCAGTCACTCTAGGACAAAATCTTCAGGACCTACTGTCTTTATAAAAATCTCACAGTCCATTTACATGAGTGGTTCTTAATTTTTTCCCACAAGAGTTCCGAGCCACATATCCAGTCATCGTTGGGACATGAACCAAAGTGTCCACATACTCTCCCACCTCAGAAAAAGAACAACATTGTTCATTCAGCTAACTTTTGCTAATTGCCAAAACAGATGGCCAGCAGCCTATGTTTTGCTTCTGGTTGTTTTCTTCTTACGGATGTTCAGATGCATCCACAGTAGCTGGCACACAAGCCAAGACACACCTCACCGCAGTTCTAGCGTCAGCACAGAACACGCAGCAGTAAACATATGCCAAAGAATGGTCTTCATTTATTCTAGTTTCAGTGCTAAATGTTACTATGCAAGCAAAATGCATAGTTTGTAACAACAGCTAACAGTTGTTCTCAGATCTACAACAGAGTAAAGTTTCATGGTCTATACATAACACAGAGGCTTTTTAGCATTACATAGCCTACTTTCATGTAAATCCCTGCCAACACTACTGAAAGTTTGCTCCTGTAAAGACCGTGCAATAATAGGGACTCCAGCATCACAAGCTTTAATTAATGGGGGGAATTAATCTAGGCAGATAAAGCAAAGTCCTCACAATGCATAAACCACGTCCCAAAAGTGAATGCAGGTTTGAATAAAGTTTGGTTTTTTTCTTCTTTTTAGATACTTTTAAATTTTCCTGGCATTGAGGTAAGAGAAGAACAAGAAGCCAAACAGAAGGACAGCAAGTCCTCAAGTTTTCCCCAGGAGATTGCTATTAATGGGTTTTAAAAATCAATATTCATAGTTGACCGGTCTACAAGTAAAGCCATCTTCACATTATAGAATCATAGAATGGTTAGGGATCTAGCATGCATTTGAACAGTACTTTTGAGGTTTATTCATCACCGCTTCGGTAAAGAAAAAAAAAATCCATCTTCTATCCCCAAATATCTCTTTAAAATACCAAAGAAGAAATACACTTTTCTAAAGCTGCTTTTTATTCAATGTTTTGAGGACAATGTTGTAAATCTCTCAAAGGTGATACTCTTGCATCTGACCCACTTTCTACCAGTCTGTGCTAATCCTCTTGGAGACTGCAAGTGATAAAACCAGTATCCTGTGATACCCAGCATTATTACAACAATTCAATAGTACAATACAAACAATTCAATAGTAATAATACAACAATTCAATCAACAACAATTAATGAAAATCTCAGGACAAAGAATGAGAATCATTAAACTGAACATGTTAGAATATTTCACAAATAAGTAATGACTCAAAGAAAAAGGAAGAAAACTTATGAAATGTCAGCCTCTACCGTAACATTTATTATTAACTTTAATATGAAAAAAAATGTCATACAGGATGATAATTATTGCTATAATATAACATTTTGTAACGCATACTCTGGACACATCGATGTATACTGCTTCCCCATAAAGCTGAACACATCATGGCTCACAACGACTTTTTTAGAGAGATTTCAAATAATCTGAAAACATCTTCAAGAAGTGCTTCATAATGCAGTGGGGCTCATTGCCAACAAAAAGACTCAAAAGCCAAGACAAGACTCCAGTGGCACAGGAGGTCACCACCCTGTCCCCAGAGGGCAGGATGCAACAAGTCAGAGGGTGAATAAAACACTATTCCAGTAGTCTCCAGCTCAAAATATATTTCTGAGGTCTAATTAACTACCAGCAGTGGTAGGCATGGCCACTTAAAACACTTTTTAAAAGCCTCCTGGAAATGTGTAAGTCTGTAAATCACTCCCCTCAAACGCATTGAGTCAGCTGGAAAACTGTGCTACTTCTCAAGGTAAAAATGAATAAATTATGTTATTGCCAAATTATAAACTAATTAGTATATTATTTCTGAAAATTAAACAGTGTTCCTGAGGAGAATGGGAATGATTCTGATCTGACAGACAGCACTTAAAACTAGAGTAAAACAGCTGAAATCAGTGCAGTTCCTCTATTTCACACTAACGTGACTGAGACTCAAATGAGACCCAAATGAACAACACTGTGATACTTGGTTTGGTTTGTTTTTTTTAAAATAAATCTTTTGTTCTCATTATATAGCAGTCATTGAAATGCACTTTTTAAAACCTTCAACTAAATTAAATTTTAATGCAAATGTACCTAACAACACATATGAAATATTTCAGCGTTATGCTTATCAGAATTCCATCCAAAAAGATCGTATGGTGAAATACATACATTAAGCCATGCAAATGGCCTTTTTAAAACAAAGTATCAAAATTTTGGGACCTGTTAAATCTATTTTCTGCTTTGAAATGGTACACACTAGCACTTTCAGTTTCCTAAGTTGAAATATTTGTTTAGAAAAAGGGAAACTTCACAAAGAGATTAATTGGTTTCTCCTGAAACATAATTGAGAATTTGAAAAACTGCACTGAGGTTTAGAGAAAGTCATAGATAATTCGCTTCACACACCCTGAAGTGCATGAAATAAAATACTATCGTTTATATTGTTCAAGACAAATGTACAGACTTTGGTTGTACACTTGAGTAGATGGTTTCTGAAATCAGCCTTCTGGAATTTTAAAAAGCAACTCGTTCTTCCACTGCTCTTTTCTGAAACAGAGATCTACTGAAAACAAGGATGCATTCAGGTGTTCATTACTAGATTCAGAATTTGGCCCACAGCAAGAATTTGTATCAGTTTACCAGTATATTGCTTCCCCTCAGAAGCAGGAAATTTTGGTATCCTCCTCTAGTGCCAGTCATCGTATCTGCCTTTACTTTAAACCACTGTGTTATATGAGTCCAATCAAATAGCACAATAAACTGAAAATGAAAAAAAAAAACCAAACATGTTCATTTGCACTCTGCCTGATCTCTGTTCTGACTTTTTCTTTTTAGCCACCTCCCATAGTGTGATGTTTCTTGCCTGTGAAAACCACGGCTGTGGCATTGCAGGAAAAAAAATCCTATATTGAGTTATAAAAGTTGCCATCCCCAGCAAAAGCCTGAGACTAAATGTACCACTTATAATTAGGATTCTGACAGGCCTCTGTGAGAAGCAGTCTGCAGCCAGATGCAAGCAAAAAGCAAGCTTTGTGCCCTCAGGTAACATTACAGGGAAACCCAGAATAACCCACTTATCTTACAAGCAGCAACACTCGCAAGTTAAAGAGCTACTAAGGAAAATACAGAATGACACTAAACATAAAGGATTAGTTTCAGCAATGCTACAAGGGAGGAAAAAAATTGAAAACAGAATATTGTAAAAGCAAAAGTAAATTGTAAAATAAATATTTCAGGATTTAAACTAATAACAGAAAAGCCCATAAATCATCTTTACAATCACTCCCTTTCCTACCAAACATCCATCCTCTCCAAATGGATGCCTATTACTAGGTCTTCAGCATACGTTATGGGATAAAGAAGACTGCAGGAATCTAATTCACTACTGCAGGGAAGAGATGCCAGAGAAAGGGTTAGACGAGCAGCAGAAAACCCCAGAGAGCGCTGAATTTTTCTAGGAGACTAAGTATCACTCTGCACAGTGTTATTCTGTATAGAACAACATGAAACACCAAGCGAGGACAGTGAAACCAAAGGTTACCCTCCTCTCAATTTCTGTCCTCCCGTTTGGGGCCAGGAACCTAAGGATTTAAGGCACTGGAGGGTAAAAAAATTAAGTCTGAACAAAAGGCACTGCCAACTATAAAAGTATGATAGTATACAGTACCAACACTGGTACTAACACAAAATATGGCTGAACAGGTATTCCTGAAAGATTCCATGGTTCCTGTGATTTCTTATCTATTTCAGGTAAAATAATGAAAGATAATAATTCTGACAAGCCCGCAGAGCACAGTGCAAAGTGTACTTGTTAGTGAGCTCATCACGGCGATGACAGGCTCTCAGAAACACTGATGTTTCTGACATTGCTCTGCAATGTGCCCACTGGAATAACTGCCTGTAAATTACAGAAAATCAGACTCAAACTATAGAAACCTCTTTTTTTCAGCCAGATTATTTTTCTTCTTCTATGACTGCCTTGTGGCAAGTTCCTCCGCACCCAGAGGCGTTAGGCCTTGCAGCATCAACAGCCATTCAAATTCATCGAGCTGCTGGCATCACATTGACTGTACCTGTTTGAAAGATGTAGGAACTAATTTCTACAAACACATTACAGAGCCTAAGTCCACCAATCAAAGCTGTATTTCAATTTTTTTTTTTTCCTATCAAACTGCCATGTATTGCATGAGAGAGTGGGCAAAAATTAAGGCCAGGAAGAGTGCATCAGTAAAGCCATGTCAAATAACTAAACTACACGCTGAAGGAAATAAGTCTACCTCAGTTCACAAGAAGTTTCTGAATCATGTATATTTGTGTGTATGCATGTTGATTTTGGTTTGGATTTTTTTTTTTTACTTTGCTCATAGTTTACTGTTTCATGTGATTTTTCATGTACTTCATCACATTGCTACGTCATAAATTGTGTCATAAAGTAAGAAAAATAACACGTAAATCCTGCATGCCAATTTACCTACCTTGTTCCATGAGTAGATGTTTCAAGAAAAGCTTGATCAGCCTTAGTAACTAAAAACAGTATTATTCACTGGGACTGAAATTAGATTTGACATAAGCCTACAGCAAGTTGTTGGGTTTTGTGTGTACTTTAAAGAGTTAGGATTTTACTTTTTCCTTCACTGATAGTCAGCAGAAGAGGACATGATGAAATCAACAGCTTGGAGCGTGGAACTTATTTATTTGTTTCCAAATAAGTTTATATTCTCTACAAATCTGAGATACATTTATGATCACCCATGAGTTACAGGATCTAGCCACAGGGATCACATAACAGCTGTACTGATGGCAAGGTTAAGAGCAGCCCTTTGTTCAGCACTTTCCTTCAATAAGATGAATTCAGATTTGCCTTGTATTTAAGGAGTTCAGAATTAATTCCCCAGCAGAGGAAGATTTTTCTTTAAGGTCAGCATCCTGTGCTTATTAAAATTTCATTCCTAAAGCTGCTAAAAAATAAGACTTGTAAATAATGTCCAGCATAGCCTCGTTGAAGGAGAAGGAGAAGGAGAAGGAGAAGGAGAAGGAGAAGGAGAAGGAGAAGGAGAAGGAGAGATCTAAAGGAGATGCCTAAGAAACACAGAAAGGTGTTTTATACAAAAGAGAAAGTGAGTACACACATGCAATCATACAACTGAAACAGGAAGAGCGCAGAAAGCATATAATCTTGAAAGCACTCTAAAGTACTAAGAGTAAAACTTCTTAGATCTCTAACCTATTGTTACACCGAAAATTCTGCTTACCAGACACTGTAAGTGTATAGAAACAGCATCCTATCTTTGTACATGCTCTTTTTATCATGCCCCACTTGTGCGTCTTTGAAGACAGCCCAGCAAGACTGTGGGATAAAGAAGGGACTAAATACAATGACAACATTTGAAATGCCAGTAGGATGAGCAGAAGACAGAATTCAAGAGTTCTGATGTATGATCCAACTTCTAGAGGGAGGGAGGGGAGAAGAAAAAAAAAAAAGCGCCGAAACCTCTTACCATTGTTACTGTTATCATCAACTAAAATAATCTCTTTGAGCAGGTGAGCAGGAGTCCGGTCAATGGCTGAATGGATGGAGCGCAGAATCACCGAGAGAGCTTCATTAACAAATATGAATACAATGCTGACCTCAGGAAGCCTGTCAGGAAATGTAAGGTTTCTGCACCTGAAGAAAGAGGTTAAAGAAGAAAAAAAAAAGAAAAAGAGATGTAAACTGTTGGAAGTCGCAATGGCAACATAAAGTGTTTCAGAGAAATCTATCCCCAGTCATAAAAATGATAAAAGAGTTGTGGTAGGCTTGGATCAGAAGGTCCCCATATCTGTTAAAAGCACATATGACAATAACTAGATTAATTACTATTTTTAAAAAGGAATGCCTGAAAACAGTATCCTGAATCTGCCTGTGCAATGAAGACCAAGAGTGAGCTCACTTTTCCAGCCAAGGCCCAAAACACTGAAAATTTTATTTTGCAAACCAAATGCAGCTTCCAACAGGAGTTGTTCACAATGTCTTTCTGGACAGCCCAGATAGGAATAAACAGAGTTAGCCCCTTACTTTAAAAAGCATCTTCTTAACAGTCATGGTAATTATTTTTGCTAAAGTATCTATCACCTTTCTCAGACAAAATCAGGGGGCTTTTTCTCAGCCCAAAAGATCAGCTCCAAAGAACATTCTGCTACAGAAGCTAAGACAGACAGTGTATCCAGAAAAAAAAAAAAACAGGTAAAGGGATAGAAGACTTATTTGTAAGTTCAGTCAAGACATTTAATCAGAATGAGGAATATTTTTGTAACCTGAGGGATTTTCCTGTGTTTTTAAAAAATATATATATCTTAGCCACACTCCAATTCACTTATGCAAACAGCAGTATAGAAGTGCTGCCCAAACCTCTGAAGTTCCTTAATGTTTTATTGCATTTTTCCCTCCTTATTTTAAAAAAACGATTCAAATTTTGTAATTTTATGAAGAATAGAAAGTACTTTTTACCAATTTCTACATGTTAAACTGTGAGCAAAATGTTTGCTTTTTTAATAAAGCCACTAGTTAATTAAGTTAAAGAAAGTGTTCTTGTTCTGAAACTTTCTGAAACTATTTACTGGTATGAAATTAGGCCAAAGGCTGACCCATGCATCATTTCTAGAGAGGCTCTATAGATGGAAATGGTTGATGTTAATGCTCTTCTCTGCCTCCTGACAACCCTGCAGTGGCTATCCTCTGTCACGATGCCTGGATTCATCACACCCAGGAACTTCTGAAAGTTGTGGAAAGCATTACTAACAACCAGTATTTAGCATACAAAAACCATGGATGGATTCAGAATTTTTAAAGCATGCCTGAACATCACTCCTTAACTAAATTTGTTCTTCACTTTGAAGAGATAGCATTTTTTTTATTTTGTATTTTAATCTGGATAGTAAATAATACAGAGAAGTATCGCTACAACAGAGAAGTATCGCTAAAACGTTCCTCTTCACATGCTGCACAAAAATTAAGTTCAAATTTTTACAAATTTTATAAATTTTGCACAAAAATTAAGTTCAATCAAGATGATGAATTTACATGTATGTTTTTAAAGCTTCTCAAAAGAGCCAGTGCGCAGGACACATGACATCCAAAACCACTGAGATACAGATAATAGATAATACTCAAAATTCAGCTGGTCAACCAACTTACTCGACTCAGTCATTAGTTTGAAATTGATGGAAATGACACTAAAGAAGTGATTTAATATTTTAGGTACTTTTCTCTCTGTCACTATGTGAAAGAATTATATTGACATGTAAAACAGAAAACAGTCTTGAAAAGGTAACAACAGTTTTAGTCTTAAAAGGTGTACACTATATTTTTTTAATAAGCTGGTTCATTCACCTTTCAGAAACAAATAAGAAATCTTATCACAGAGATCCACAGCTTTTTGTTCCATGGCATCAATACAAGAGAGAAACAATTACAATGGTGCTTGGATTTATTGATTCCCACTTCTAGCTCGAACTTTTGGCAGCATAAAAAAACAAAACTTAATTTCCAAAATAATTTTGCATTTTTACTGATGTGTTACTTCTCCATTTTCACTGGTAAGAGAGTTTTCAGCTTTAAGCATGTGGAAAGCTTTATTAGAAGCTTTCAGGAGAGCTAAAAGCACATCACTTTTTTTTTTTTTTTTTTTTTTTTTTGAGTACCACTGGACAGCAGATCAAATGTAACAACTGCTTGTGGAAGTGTCATTGCAATTTATAATCGACTGGCCCCCTTCCCTTTTTTATTTGGTTTAAACTGAATGTCGATTCATTAAAGATGGATGGCTTGTGATAAAATTTCAGAAGTCTTTGAAAATCAGATTCTCATAAAGGCTTACATTTGGACATTTTCTATCCCAGGCCTCTCAAAGCTGCTGCAGTCATGATTCTTACTGGTTTCAGGGAGTTTTGCTGGCAATCAAGATTTTCTGAAAAGGATTTATAAATAGATTCATAAAGGAAATCTAAATACTCCGTCTTTCAACAGAATGATATGTAACCTGTGAAGTACGTAGCTGCTCAGAAGCACACGTAGAAGAAAGGAACGGAGAAGCTGTCTCCATGAAGCACTGTGGGCCCTCTCAATTAATCAGAGCCACAGGTCCTTTCCTGGAGATAAGAACCTATGTGGTTTTTATTCAAAATAAAACACTACAACAACAGGCAAAGGGAGATGCCTTTTCTTTCAGAAGACAACTAGTGCAAGGCAGCACTGTTTTTCTCTTTCAGTAAGTAGTTCAGGAGTTAAAACCTTCAACCAGGACAGAGGGAGCATGAGTTCAATCTTCTCTGATCTCCCCAGAGAGCTATCTGCTTGCCAGCTCAGGGTCATTATTGAGTTCCCCTTTTCAGAGTGATTCCACTTTCTGTGGAGCAATTAAATGAATGCTACGTTGGAGAGATACCAAATAAGTCTTTCTAGCCTTGTGTTTAGGGCAAATTCCTTGGACAAACGACTTGTATTGCAGTACTTGTTACGATGGATGTTCATGCATTTTAAACCCTGGACTTCACTCTTTATCATTATGTCCAATCTTCTATATTAAAATGCCACAGTATCTCTCGTGATAATTTTTTTTCTTTCTTTTGCAAGCTGGTATTTATTGTTTTCAGTTAAGAAGTGCTGCTCTGGCTGAAGGAATAAAGGCACCTTCACAGAACCTGAAAATCAGGTGTCAGGGCACTTTACTGGGAAGCAATACAGAATCACAGAATGGCTGAGGTTGGAATGGACCTCCGGAGGTCATCCCGTCCAACTCCCCCCTCCAGCAGGGTTACCTACAGTCAGCTGCCTAGAACCCTATCCAGACAGTCTTCGGATATCTCCAAGGATGGAGACTCTACAATCTCTCTGGGCTACCTGTGCCAGTGCTCAGTCACCCTCACGGTAAAAAAAATGTTTCACCTGGTGCCCACTGCCTCTGGTCCTGACCTTAGGCACCACTGGCCTAAGAAAAGAGTCTGGCTCCATCCTCGTGGCAGCCTCCCTCCAGGTATTTATATACATTGATGAGATTGCCCTGAGCTCCCCCTTCTCTAGGCTAAACAGTCCCAATTCTATATACACACATAAGGTTTCAAATCTTAAGGAGAAAAGATAATTCTCCACACCTGCCTCCTCTAACCTAGAGTGAGTATTTTAACCTCTGAAATAGTTAACTAAAGGTCATCTTCTGTGGTGAACCATCTCCTAAAAACACTGCCCAGATGACAGAGTAGGTCACAGGCACAAATTGACAGACTCAGCACTGTCAAATCTGAAGTGAATCTTCGGCAAATGTGAATTTTAGGTCCCATGAGGGGTAAGTGGCATCTGAAAACAGGATATTCAAGGTGTATATTTCAGGCTCAAAGTGTCTGGGAGGCCCCTATACTTACAATCACACTACAATTTTTAAATACTAACCCTCACAGTTTTCCAAAAGATGGTAAGACCTTTATAGATCCAGCTCCTTGAAGCGCAGATTTGTTCATGGCACAGGGTGTGTGTGCATGTCATTCCGCATTTACAGAAAATATCCATATGCAATCTGGATACTATTACCTTGTGGCTGTCAACTCTTATACACAGGTTAGATGTAAAAATCTGTATGGGCATAATGAGAAAATACCAACAAAATTCTAGTCTCCTGTAAGCTGTAAAATTTGATGCAATAATTGAAATTTCATCCAAGTTTTGAAAATTGGGCCTCAAGTTGACTATGAACTAGCTAACAGCCTTAAACATAATAAAACAATTTTCAGTATTAGCCTGTAAAGAACCTACAAAGTCCGTTATTTTAGTGATTCACCTGCAGTCAAAACACACAGAGATATAAAATGGTACAGCAAACAAAGCTTAGCCAATCTATCTTTTAGCTGTCTAGCTTAGGCATAGTGATATTTGTTATCCTCAGCCATACCAATGTACAAAGGAGATAAAAACAAAACTCTAGCAAAAATTGTAAGATATGTCATCTATCAGATAAACAGAAACAGAGTGATTTTGAAAAATATTTTAAATGGCAGCAAAAATACACTGAAAACAGTTCAAAGAAGTTGCTTCCTCAAAAACTGTTTTTTGTTCTCGTCTGTCAATTAAGCAAAGTTTGAGATACATGTAAAATATATACTTCTATAAGAAATTAGTGACAAACTATATTCCAAAAATGTTCCAGATGACAAAATCAGCCCCCAAAACACTGCTGCCCTACCATAAATCCATGCATAAACTGAAATGTTCATACAAAATTTCTGCTTCTGACATGTCTTCCACGAAGAAGGAAATTATTGTATTGTTTCTCCTACCTGCATTCATTTACATCTTTTCAAATAAGATCACACTGGACAAAATTTTCCATTGTTTCCAAGAAAAGAGCAAAGTGTTTAATGCTGCAAATGTCATTTGACTCCTTTTTTGCTCCATCATACATTAAAAGACAACTACATATGATACAAGAGAACAGAATTAGGCTCCTGATGCGTATAATTTCTTTAGTCTCTTCAAATGGATTCTTTTCCAGTGAGGGTAGATTCCTAAACCGAGTTCATGCTTTCATTTTTCCATTCAGACTAATTTACCATCTTTTCTTCCAGCTTGAATTCACTTCATTTTCAATGTCCACATTTTTTAAAAAGACATTTTCCTGCCTACATTTTTTTCATATCAGATGATGACAATAAAAATTACCAACATTTTTTTTCCATTTAAACAAATCAGAATTAAACCCACACACCTCAGATCAGAGCAATGCAGAGCACTAGTGCAATTTCACAAGTGTGTTTGTCTTCTTTTTTATGCCAAGTTTTATGAGGAATAAAATTCTGTAATTCTAGGAACGAACAAGAAATAGCTACAGAGCAAGGATGCACGTATATGTGTATAAAACACACGCTGAAGGGGGGGAAAGGGAGGAAATTGTATGGATCAAAATCTTAGATCTATTAAGCCCCTAAGAATTGAACGGTTGCGTGGCAACCAGCAACGTACAAGTTTCAATGACAGCTCTGCCTCGGACAAGACCCCTAACCTGGCCCTCCGCAAAGTGAGGTTCTTGCTAAAAAACCAAATCCGCAAAGTATAGAGCATATTTCAGTATCATAGCTAAGTGATTTTTAAATATAAATTCTAAATATTAGTTAGAATTACAATAACGGGTATCATCCCAATATAGCTAAAAAATTACCTCTAGCAACCCACTCCGCTAAATTACATTGGGCTAATAACACTAAAGTCACAGTTGTCATGGTTACCAGAAATTTAGAGAAACTCCTGGTGTTCTATTTCAAGCACAACTCTGGTAAATGGAGGACTGCATACATTATGAATCTTCTTTCAAATATTTGTCTACAGGAAAAATTATATTCCTCTAGAAACTATGCATTGTGATAAGACGAATTAGCCAGTCACATTAAAATTAGTTTAGCATAACTATGCAGTAAGAACAACAGAACAAGATTTATTTCCTGGATTAATAACTTATCTCTGAGACCTTCTGCAAATACGCACATAAATTATGAAAATTATTTTCAGCAATTTTTGGGAACCTTCCACCAACAGTTACAGGGTTATCACAGGCAACGATGGTAGTAGAACACGTTTTTTTTTTGTTTTCATCACTAGATGATGTCATCTATTCCACTTTTTAAAAAAACACAGGATGCAATAAAGCATATTACTAAAACATTTGGGGTTAAGGTATTGTTTTAAGAACATATATGGGAGGGAGCTTTAATTTGAACAGAATAAGAATTCCTCAGAAGCACAAGCAGAAACAGAATTGTACATTCTTCAAGATCTGGTAACACTTTGTCATCTGCCAAAATGGCAAATAGAAGTTGAAGATGTATGGGAGGAAAAAAAATCCCATTCTGGCATAAATGAAATAGACAGGACAAACTCTTGCAAAAGAACTGAGTCTTACAAAAATTCTAGCATCAGTATTTATGTTTATAATTTCATTTTGTGATAATGTTTCATTTTTCCTTTTGCTATTATCAGTATTTTAAGTGTTAACCAAACTATGCTAACAAGGCTGGCACTGACAACATATAAAAAGGGCTTTTTTCCTGACCTCTGAGGTCTACAACGTATGACTACAAAATCACAGTCAGCAAGGCAGTACCTTCTGCTGCAAACCTAGAAATCTTTGTTTGTGGCCATCACCTTCTATTACAAGGGAGCAAAGGGAGGCATACAATCATGTCAGGAATGTGAATATAGAGTAACCATATAACTATAAATAAAAACAGCTAACATTTTTTTTATCTCCTTACATCAATCCCTAAAAATAAACAACAAAAAAAAATGTAATAAGAAAAGATTCGATAGCAGGCAGGGAACTCGATAAATATGCAGATAAGTTCCAAGATTGTAACACAAAAGTGACGAGTTCTTGGTCTCCTCAGCATCTCACAGCATAGATTTAATTGTAACAGATTGATTCCTCAGTCCTTTTAATAAAAGCTATTCACGTTGATAAAATTACACAATGAAGGTCTATTTTCATCTTGGTAAGACCTTTGTCTGAATAAAACTGTAAGAACAGTAAGCCAGGATCTCAGTAAACCCCATTTTTGGATGAATATAAGAAGAATTCCATATAGCTATTTGCCAAAATTGTTAGCCTCTCACAGTATTATGCCATGGATTATTCTGAGTATGTTTTAGTGTAAATGTATGCCAAGTGAAAGAACATTCACATATTATGACACATTAATAAGAGACTGAGAGAGAAAATAAGAGAGCGAGCATGCATATATTAGCACATCGCATTTTCTTTCCACTGAAAGAGAGAATGGGGAAGATCAAAACGAACAAGCATACATCATTATTAACTTAGGTTATTGTTATAAATTAATCCAAGCCCTGAAACAGGATTCCAATTAAAGTTTCCAATTTATTGAATAGAAGCAAGCAAACAGCGCTGGGTGCGCCGGGAGTCCCCGCCCCACCAAGCCGCACACCCCTTTGTTCCCGGTTACAGTATTTATAACCTCTCCCGGTCCCCCCACTGTGCCTCTCTCCTTTTTGGCGCTCACAATCTACATTCCGTTGGTCACTCACACCGTTCGTTGCAGGTACTGATTAGCTAAGAGCCTGTCACTAGCCACTATACAGGTGTTAATTGGCTACGAGTACCGAAGCGGCTGGTCCCATATTTGGAGTTGTTGACGTGCCCGTGGTCACCAGCCCCCAGCCCGATTTCCCGTCTTTTTTCTGGCTCTGCTGTTAAGGGTCCTTGTTATGCAAACAGCGCTTGTTAAGCAGGTAAAATCCTCAATTATGTCAAACTACTAAGGCAGGAATCAATCCTGCCAAACATATTTTTAATAACGTAAATAAACCTCCCAAATACATTTATAACTATAAACAAAACTTACGTTACCTATACAGTTTCAAAATACAGAACTATGTACATATCACCCTGTTCTTCCCAGGATAATTAAAGATTCCATGTATATTAACACGAATCAGGTGAACATATATAACAGTTATTATAGCAGCTTAGAGACTGCAGCTGATTTGATATCACTGCTAGTGATATTAATTTCTTCTAGAGCAGACATTTGAGGAGATCCATTTAGACAGGACAAACTGAAGCACAGATCAGAATCACAGAGGGTTGCCACTCAGGCAGTACACAGCACTGCTAGGAGTCGGTTTGAAGGCAGCCAAAAGTGAGACAAGAGAAAGAAGAATCAAAGGCAGAAAGATGAGGAGAAGACAGCAGGAAATACGACAGAATTAAACATTAGATATTTAACAAGAATGCTGAATAATTTGGCAATTTTAGGACTTCTGCCCAAAACAATACAATATGTAAAGTACCAGACTTTTGTGCTCTTTTTAAAGAATTAATTTGAAACATCAAACAGCAAAACAGAACTGTTTCACAAACAGTGAAAGAGTTTGTGGAAGCTTCCACACACGTGGAAGCAAATGCTTATGTAATGCAAGTCTGTAGGAGCTGACTTTTGGAGAGAAGCAGAGCTAACATGAAAATGCCTAGTCTGAACCTCACAATTTGAGATCACTTGTTTTTCTTACATCAGTTTTAATACAGGAAAACTTACAGGTTTATAGAAGTCTGTCATCTTGCACACTACAACCAGGACTGCATACGCCACCATAACACTGATGGACATTTTGGACAGATGTACATACATAAACAGCTTTTCTCCTAAAATGCACCACTCTCCTCAACCAATCAATACATAATTTTTCTCCCTTGCAGTTATATTTGCACTCAGCAGATATCTTGCTTGCTCTGTGCCCAGTTTATCACAAACCTAACTCTGCTGCTCTTCAAGGTTTCTACCATTTTTCTTGCTGAATTGAGCCTCAAAGTAATAAAATTTGGAAGTGGTGAACTGTTTGAAACAAGAAATACCTACAAAATGTCCAAAGTCTCTCTCTGCACTGGGAACGGGACATCTCCTCTGCGCTTGTGTAGACAGCAAACAGCACTGACTCAGCAAGGGAAAGGGCAAACCTGCTACAAGCCGCGTGCTATACCATACTTCTTAGCAATCTCCAAAGAAGAAAAAAACATCTGCGCTTTAAATGCTTCTTTTCCCCCTCCACCCTTCCTGCCTTTGCTTCTTCATACAACTACTGATTTTACCAATGCAAATGAAGTTTGGCTGACTGCAGCTACATTGACTGAAAAACTTGCTTTATGCCTCCTGGTTAGCTCCTTCATATCATGCAGGAGAAAAACTGCAGAAAAGTTCCTCTGCTAGGGTCCTGCTTATGCACTCTTTTTCCACGACCCATCATTCTCTCATCACATAAGCAAAAAAGAATGTTATCACTCCTTCCCACATGTGCTTCAGCACACTGGACCAGGCAACAAAAAATTTACAAGCCAACAAAGCAGAATCCTAAGTGCATCCACTTGAAAAGAGATTTGGTGCACAGCTTTGGGATCCCTAAACAACTGAAGTTTTAATAATGCCTTTCTGTGTGAGCTTGTTCAACATTTCACGCATGACAAGATTTGTGGGTGCTGCCTGCCCTACCTGAAGTAACGAGCACAACAGAATTATAAGTAACACAGAAGCATTATCCTGTCCCTGCATGTAGTAAGGGCAACGTGGCCTTCTTCAATGCTTCCAAGCTCATTAGTGCCAGTAGTTGTATGTTTGTCTGAGATGTAGATATGTTACAGCCTAACAGATGCACGGAAGGGTGGTAAACAGCAGAGCACTCAATTTCAGCAGCAGAAAATAAATGGAGGCCTTCGGAGAGACAGTATAAGCAATACTGCACAATACTGCTTGTCCTGTCTACTAAGCACTGCAAAAACAGAGCCTACTTCAGGATATCCTGGGGAATTATTTATTATAATCTGCATTATAACAGATTATTTTGGACTGTGATGGGGACTCCACTGTGCCAGTGCAAATATTCACGTCACAAGTAATCAAATTCTGAACATTTCATTACAGGATATGAGGCTTATGGCTGTACCGAGGTTTAGAAACCACTCTGCAGTACCTAAAACATGAGAAGGTCCCACTGTAAGCCTGACCTAACTGCAATCTGATGGATATTTCCATCTGATTGATGCTCATTTTTTTCCAGTTAGAGCTCAGGAGCCTGGGCAGAGTGCACTTCCCTAACTACTAAATGTGGTCTCCTGCTTCTGCATGCCACCCACGTTGGAGGACTGGGCGAGGTCGAGTATTTGTCCTCTCCTCCACATGTGTTGTGGCTCAGTAATCTCTAACTGTCCTCTGACTTTCTCATCGCATTAGATGTTGACAATACCAACCCTACAAAATCCTTTATACTATAATATGGGGTTATTACATGTGCAAAGTGGCCTTTCTCACTGGAGAATCTTGCAAAGAAATGCTGAGCTCTTCTGCTAAATTACTTTGATGTGAATTCTCAGAGCACTACAAGCAGAAAGAAGGTCCGGGCTGAGTCATACCAGTATGATATAAAAGGGGCTACTAACACCACATACTCTTGACAGATAACTTAATTCTTCCACTCTCAACTGGGGGTAACCGTATATGAATTACATTACACTTCAGTTACATGTGTATTTCTGTTGTCTTTCCAACTTCCTACACTTTGTATATAGATGACAGACTGCCACTGAGCCTAGACATATCTATATGAACTCCATTCCTTTAGCTACCTGCTCACAAGCCTTTCCTGGGATTCCAGTGTCACGCTGACTCTTGCGGAACCACTGCTAAATCCAGGCTAACAAGCTTGGTTAGACCTAGGCTAACTCCATCCTGATCTGTTGTGGTACCTCTGTCATATCTGTGCTTCTGTGCATTTCTAGTCAGAACAGGAAAACCACGAGTGACTAAGGTCCAGCAAAGTTGATTAATTCAGTCTCCGTGCCACTTGCTGTGTGCTCACTTCAGACCAAGCTGTCCTTGGCTTTCACGCTGTTGCTTGAGCCTAGCATCTGCCCATGGATAATTTAAATACATCTATATAGGCTCTGGAGGTGACAAATGCAATTGGCTTTAAAGATAGGTGCTACAAGTCCTAAAAACTGATTATTATGGTGGAAAATATACTCTGGGTGGAATCTTCCTGAGCCACCATTACTAGGCCATTATTTCGTATGCATGCATCCACAAACACGTCCTAATGTCTAACATATTTCTGGCAGAGAGCAAACTAAGGATCAAAATTTTCACAGAAATTAGGATCATGATTCATTTCTAACTGGAGTTTCTTTTAAAAACTCAACTCAAATTTGTTTCTTTCAGCTACAGTAACATTCATTTCCTCTGTTTTTTTAATTTTTAAAACCCATAGTTATAAAAAATTTAGATTGAAATCATTCAGGAGAGTCATTTCAAAAGATAGATAAGAACAGACGCATTTCTGTCACTGATGTCTTGTTAGTTACAGAAGATTTATTTTTCCTCTAAATTAGTTTACAACAATAAAAAATTGTCCCTACAGAAAGTGCTAAACCTATTTAACCAAAATACAAATATAACTGAATAGACCTTGATTTCCTTAATGTCATTATTTCAGAAAATCCACAACATAAATATTTCTAAAATATAATATATAATAATATATAGCATAAATATATTTAAGATTGCTAAACTATTGCCTGGAATTGTGTTCTCATCTTTTCATTAATATCAGACTACTTTATAATACAGAGTAAAATGTACTGATTACTGCTTTAGTTGTTAAAACATTTGGTTAAAATAAGTTAATAAGATCACATCTGGATTACTTTTGAAATTGGCAAAGAACTAAGAAGCCTTTCACATCTTGGTCCCTGGTTCAATTCATTACGTATCCATTATGTTTCTTTTCAAGATTTTTTTTTTTTAACAAGCTGCAAAAAAAAAAAAAAAAGCAGTTTTCCCTCCACCCATTATCCCATCCCCAGAAAGGCTGTTTGTTCAAAGGATCAGATGCATCACAAAGACTGAAAAAAAATCGAGTGTTAACTGCCTCTGTGAACGGTCCTAGCAGAACAGGCCTCACACGCACTAAAGGGAAGGCTGTTCATTCCCTTAGTCCCATCCATCTCACCAAGCCACTGTGGAATAACAGGGGATGTATTTACCCTGCCTGACATGCTTGCTTCCTAGGAGAGAACAGCCCAGTGAAGGAGGCTCCATGGGCTTTCAGCTGGCACATTCTGCTTGACTAAATTATGTATTTCTCCACTAGAGCTCAACAGTTTCACCCACTTACTGATCTTTATCAGACAGCTCTGGGCTTTCAGCAGTTCCTATTTTCTTTCTTAGTCAGATCTTGTGATAAAATGGAATTTTAACATAAAAGGGTTATTCTTTTAGCAATAAAAGACTTGCTAGCAAATGTAAATTGTAAGTGAGATTAAGGTTCCAAAGGATCTTGGGGTACTTTTAATGGATATTTAGTGGGATTTTAATAGGACTTAATCTGTGCACTCTAGTGTTTCTGGAGATGTTTGAAACTTCCAACCTTCTATGTGGTCACACAACACAAGAAAGAGAACTCCAGGTAAAAGAGAACTGACAAACTCTACAACTCAGGACCTAGAACGCGAGGTTGAACTGTAGCACTTACCCATTAGGCCTCAGGTCAGGCAAGGGCCTGTCCAGTGGCAGGCGATCGCTCAGGTAGGCATTGTAGCCGTAATACTGGAATTGTTTAAGCGCAATACGTCTGTTTTCAGGACTGAGATCCTGGCCCCAGTGAGCAAAGAGTGATGAGTCAGTGAATGCTTCAGCAGGATTTTCTTCCAGTTTTGGCGGAGCTTCTACAAACGACAAAGATAAACAATTTTAGAGTTTCATTGCATCAGGCTCTAGGGTACATTACTTTAAAAAGCATAACTTTAGGGAGAACACCACACGGAACAGCATATGCTGCTGGCTTACAGCACACTGTAAGTCTTCACATAATACAGCCTCATATACCTCTTGTGGCAGTCTAACTATTAGCACCTAAAGCTCAAAATTTAATATTCAAAACACAGTTAGTTAAAACCAAGTCTTTTTCATAACAGTCAGACTAAAGGCCAAGACTGGTAAGTCTAAATGAATTAAATTTCAAAAGGATCCTTATCAGACAACAAGAATGTTATTTTGTTTTTATATACAAAGATGAACTACTTAATTTCAGCCTTAATCACCTTGCTAGAAAAAGATTAAAGTTTTGAAGGTGAAAAACAAAGACAAAGGAAAAGAAGAGAGAGTCTCAAACACACAAAATGTCTGCCAAGGTCTGTGTGTAAAACAAGTTCTTTGACACTACAGATTCAACACAGGGAAAAATTCACTGCACTTGGCATCTATGTTTAAATATCCAACCAGTTGCAGTCACACAATATTTTTATAGTCCAGTTTATCAATCCAGCCTATTTGAATTTTTAGTCCATATTCAGGTGTGTGCAATGATGCCATTGAGATAGGCACTTTGCAATATTTCTGTCATTATAAAACGCTTTTGTTCCACAAGGCCACATCTCTGGCTGCTGCAACAAATAGAGAAGATGGGAACTTAGTTTAAGAAGAGCCCCAGTACGATGAAATCACAGCATTCATTCTCAGTATTTAGTTGTCCAAGAAGTCTGTTCAAGGTGACTTGTAAGGTTCTCTGTAACAGCAGCATCTCACCCTTCCCACCAGCCCTTCAGTTTTTACTCAGGTGACCACACAATCTAGCGCAGAGAACATCTTGTCTCTGTAAACATTTTATGATATACAGTACTCTTATAAAGAAACATCAAATGCCTTGACCCTGATTTGTCATCATAAACTAGTGACTCACAAAGAAAAAATATCATAATTTCTGGAAGTCCTAATTATTTATCAACTGTCTCCATATACATTAACAACTAACCAACTAAATAAAAACTGTCATTTCTGAAGAGCTGTACTGACAAACCATGACTGTTTGGTCACACAGAGACTTAAAAATAAAAGTGAATCTTTGTAAAGTCTTCAAATGTGTCCGACAGGCAGAAACTTCAGCTGTGTCCAAAGTCCTCCTCAGTACCTAGAAACCTGAGAGCTGGCTTAAGCTAGCTACATGGAAATAACTAAAGAAAACAGTCTATGCACTACCACCAGAATTCTGACTCCCAAAGAACTCCAGGAAGTAAATTCTTTGATCTCTTATGAAAAAATTACCAAAAATGCAAAAACAGAAATAGAGAAGATTAAGTTGTTTGATTTGTTCAAGATGTTTTCCTTTTTCCCCTGGCAATACTGACAGGAAACTAATGACACTTGCTTTCCTGCATTATATTCCAATCTCTGTAAATATGGAATGTTTCTTTACTTGTCAAAGCACTGCCTCCCAGCCTGAATTCTGGAATGTGCTCCAGTTCTTAAAGAAGACAAACATGCTAAGCCCTCAGTCAAATGAGAAAAGTACTCCAACAGGCCTTGCGACCACACAGACAAATGTGACAGAGTGGAGCTTGTGGGTTTACACACAACTCTGCAACAGAAAGTAAGAAAGTTGACAAATTCAGATTATTTTAGAGGGTCCTAACTTAAGAAAGGCAGTTTTTAAACACCAGTCCAAAAATCACAGCAAGGGGGAAAGTCACAAGTATGTCTATCTGTTGTTTCACAGCTATGAGATCTCCACAAATCCAACCCAAATTTACATAAAAAATCTCACAAACTATCTTCACATACATTCCTGATCCTGGACAGTAGAAATTAACGTTGCTCAGCACTTCTCAAGAATATATACATTCATGCTAATCATGAAAACTATTCAAGTATTTGTTCAGCTTGTGTGTTACATTGATCTGGATTTCTCCAAATCAAGCACACTTTCCCTGAAGGTTTTAACTTCTATATTTATTATTACAATTATGGCAGAGGACTATAGGATCCACCCACATGCAAACAGCACACCAATGCATGAAGACATCTGAATAAAAACAAGACTCATGGTAAGAAAAGTGCACACATATGCATCTGTAACTACAGATAGTTCCAAGGATAATTTTCCGTGGATGAAGAGCCATCATAGAAACAACCACATTCAGAGAATCATACTCACACAGGCATCTACTGGATTTTATTTAACGATTTTGCGAGCAAGAGTATTTCCTAAAGCAATCTATGAATCTCTTGCTGTTTTCTGACTGAAAAAGTGCTCAGTAATTCAGGTTGCATCTGTAAGACTAAGATTTTCCAGCAATGAATATCTGTGAATTTAGTTTTCCAGCTCTAATAAACCACTTCCCAAATGCAGTCATTTTCTGTATACTAAGCAAACATGTTATTTCGATACATTATTCTATGGGAAAAAAAGCTTTAGCAAGAACTTTCAATTACAATTACAATCAAGGGAATTAAACATGCGTCTCTGATGACAAAGTGTTTCTTCCCTTTATTTGACTGAAGATCCTTGGAGGAAGCGACTTTATTCAGGCAGTCTCTCACAAGATACAAAACTAATTATTATAAGACCATCAGCTGCCTTTCCACTAGTCAACAAGCGTACTGGATGCCTTAGTCTCTGAAAACAGATCTTGGCCTGAAGTCTCACAGTCAGTTCTTCTTACCACTTGCTTCCACAATTGCAGAACCATCATGGGAAGCTAAGGCTCAAAGGAGAACCAGTAAGTAGTACTGCCTGAAGCAATACTAAGGTAGGCACATTTATCTGCTCAGTTATTACTAAAAAGGATAGATCAGTTTCACTTTTCCTGTGGGAAGACAGTTTATCGTATGCAGTACATTGTTGCAAATGTTAACATGGGGTCTTCTCTACATTAACTTTCCACAGCATGCAAAGAGCAGCACTGTACACAGACAAGAAGCTGGTATTAATTCTTGGCAGACTGACACTTCGTCATTAAATCAATTGGAACCAGAGACAAACCACACAGATGTCAACTGGCTGTATACCTGGGCTGAGGATGTCTCCTTTCAGGAGCCTGGCTGGTCATGACATCAGTGTGGGGCTGGTCACAGACTGCCTATCTGAGTCAAAAAACCTCACAACTGGTTTTCCACAAGCATCTGTGTGTTTTTAGCTCATACTTTCTGGATGATGCCCACTAGTTATGCAGTTAATCTTAATACAAAATTTATTGCTTCACCTAATCTCACTGACAGCAGCCTCCAAGATGGAAATTCACTCTCCTCTTTCTATTGCTCATATATGGAATAAGTCAGAAGACACCACTGAAATGCAGTTTGTGTATGATACAAAACCATTTCTCTCCCAATAATAAAAGATATTTTTATAATTAGCTGGTAACAGCTAATAATGGCACAGAAATCATTCTGCCCACGTTGAAAATGCAATTATTTCCAGTGTAGTACAGGACAATCACTTCATTTACAACAGCATTCTTAAGTTGTTAAAGGAAGGAAATTAAGACTATTGTATCCAACTGTAAGCATAGCAGTCTTCAAGCAAAATGGCAAAATATAATTATTTAATTACCACTTGCATAATGTAAATATTTAATTACCTGGGGATTTTTTCTACCCGAGAAATGCACATCTCTGTTTCAGAACTGTGAAGGGCACCTCTAACAGCACTGATGCACTGGCTATGCAAAGCTATAGCAGTGACCGTTCTTGAAAGACTGCCTGCAGTTTTGTCACCAGTATAATTTCATGTTGCATCAACCTATTCCTTGCATATCTGCCATGCAAGTGCTGATCCTGCCCGTTCATACTTCCACACTAAGATTTAAGAAAGACCATGAGAACATCAGTGACTGCTTCAAGTTTCCAAAGGCCTTAACTAATAGGTTTGTGAACTCATGAAATAATATTAACAGCTGGCATTCAGCAGATTAAATGGGTAAGGAATACTGCCATATTTAGTCTAATTTCAGTGGTACCTAGGGCACAATGATACTAAAGCATCTATAAGGAATAATTTTTAAAGCAATTAACATCTAAATACATAACTGGCACTGTGGTTGTTTGTATTGTATCACAATCCATCTATGGAATCCTTCAAGCTTTAAAATAAATCCATTGTCCCCTCTTCCAGTATGTATCTGCAGTTAGCAATCACTTGGTTAACAGAGGACAATATAAAGACAGCCCTGAACAGTAAGAGTTCAGTATTCCACAAGTCAGCACACTGTACGTGCTTTATCCTCCTCTGCTGTTTCATTTGGACCATCAGCTGCTGCAAGTAACACACTTTTTTTCCCTCTTTCATTTTTTCTCTCGTTTATTTTCCTAAGATGTACATTGCATGACTTTTCTACAATTTATGACCAATGCTAAATTGACTCTGTTGTGATGTTTTCCATTCTTTCTCACTCCTGCCTCTCCTTGAAGTTTCATCATATAAGGACAGCTTCCTTAGCTATTATCAACCTGTGGTACTATAAATAGTACCACAAGGCCTTGAAGTAAAGAACATGGATCAAAATATGAAAACGGCAGCAGGAAGGCCCACACCTAATAACATCTGGGAAATTCCGGTAACATAGTTACACTGTGGTAACTAAATAAATATGCTTCTGCATAATGAACTAGTAAGTTTTGTAAAAAACTCACTTATGCACATATTGCATACCTAAAAATGCAGACTCTCTTCAGACCAGCTCTGCTAAGAATGACAGGACTAACGAAATAGCTAGCTTCAACAGAAAAGCACACTGAAATCATTAGCTCTGTCTTCACAGAAACCTTTCATTTTTTTCAGCTTCATTCAGATTTCAACTCTTCTTCCTAAAAAAGGTTAGCATGAACAGGTTTACAGTTAAGAGAAAGGATCAAGACAGAAAAGGGCTGCAAAAATAGTTCTAGAGATAGATTCAGACATGTTTGTTGTTACTAGTCCATGAGACTAGTTTTGGTTCTACTCCTCATTTTACTGCAGGCCTACTCACAAAAGCAGCAGCACTTCATATCAAAGCCCTACCATTGTGAAAATGCCTTCCATGGTATCAGAAGTGCTTTATCAAACCTGCAGTGTAACCTTAGATGCTGATTTCAGTAAGTGCCAGTGACAAGAAGGGATAAACAGCAAGTCAGCAAAAACATCCTATCTGCAAAAATACCCCTATATCAGCTAAAGACATGCAGAAGGCATCAGTGATTGAGAAAAACTACACACACTCAGGTGTAAAAGGTTGCTCACAAAAAAAAAAAAAAGAGTTAGAAATTATGCTACGATATAGGCAGAAAAGCTTTGATCATGTGCTCTTCTGAGTTCTCCAGTGCTTGACACTGATTTTCCTGCCTAGAAAGGAAGGAGCAGGCGATGATTAGGGCAACGCAGTAACCATGCCTTAGCTTACCAGGTGGACTCATGACGCAAATCTAAGTGGACTATCATTAAAGACAAAATAAACCTAATATGTCTTTGATGTTCAGCAGTTGGATTTTTGGGAAGTCAGGATAAGCTAATAAATGCTTTTATGAAAGGGTTTCATAGTTTGAAGAAACTGAAGGGACTTACTTTCCCACACAACCTGAGCAACCTCAGATTCTTGAGACAACCATGAAGCAGCTCACAGCAACTTTATGTGTTAGATTGTCTCTGCTGGTACTTTGAGAATTGTTTCAGGATTTTAAGTACCAACTTTTTCATAGGTCTAATGGACTCAGAGACTGGCTCTCATCACTCCAAAAAAAAAAAAAATCTCTATTCGATTTCCTGCAGGCAATAGCATTTCAGCTTTCTGTGGAAGGAAGGATCCTTTCATCCTTTTCCTCTACCTGTGCTCTTCATCTCTTAGCCAATCTATACCCTCTATACCCTCTCGCCAAAGGCTATTCTACGCAACAGACTTGCATTGGGTCATAGAGCCTTGATATAGTTTTCAGAAGTGTGAAAGCTTTACCTAAATTTTGTCACAGGGGAAGATACACAGGGGAAGATTCCACTTTCAAAGTCTATTGTAATTAACATAAACACGTTATCAGCATCCTTAATAACTACAGTCGGACAATTCCAGTCTTGGAAGGCTGATTCCACGCAGGACACTGCTATAAATCCTCTATCAGATGAACAAACCTCTGAAATGAAAACATTACCTCCTTGTTTGTACAGCGTGATGAAACACCGACAAGCAATGGCAGAAGCAGCTCACCAAAGAACTTGTTTTGTTTCCAAAGAACTGACTTTAATGGAAGCGTGCCTAAGAAAAAATGAAGTATCTAAGCGGGCTAAATTCTGCTACCTCTGCTTACTCACAGCTCAGTAAATTGTACGGAAGTTGTCAGGGTTCCTCAAAGAGACTGACAGAGCCTGTCAGAGTCTGTCTGCACAGAGTACGAAGAGCAGCGAAGCCCTAATCTTAAAAAAAAACTACACAGAAACCACAAAACCACCCTGAGGGAATTCAACTCAATATCCAGTCTTTGCATATTCCAGCACACTCTGTAGTTAGTGTCAACATTGGACAGATCAGACAGACATTGAATGGGAAAAAAAAAATACAAAAAAGGTGATTCTTTCCTGAAAATCTAACTGTCAAGAGGCCATGATAATACTACAAATAGTATACCATCAGTATGAAACTTCAAAGATTAAATTGTATATGAAAGTGCATATAGAAGGAATTGTCAGAAATTATCTCAACAAATTTTTGACATTTCTGAGAACCTGAAACACAATTTTTTACTATTAATTGATATGTTACCACTACTGCATTCTAGAGAAGTCAGTACATACATAATGGTAAGCTACTAGAGTGCTGCTAACATTTCTTTTCATTTGTTTCTAAAAAAAACCCAAAATCTCTTGGAGAAACCGGATTTTTTTTTCTAAGAAATAATCCCATGCTTATTGTATGTATTAAAGCAGAAATTCAGCCTGGATCTGCTGCTTAGCAGAAGCTCTTTCTCTCCCTGAAGTCACTTCCAAGTTCTAGAAACATAAACATCAGACTCTATTGGGTGGGGAGAAACTCTTCAGCAGGGCCTGTTGTGAAAAGACAAGGGGTAATGGTTTCAAAATAGAGGGAGGTAGATTCAGACTAGATATAAAGAAAAAAATTTTTACAATGAGGGTGGTGGGACACTGGAACAGGTTGCCCAGAGAGGTGGTGAATGCCCCATCCCTGGAAACATTCAAGGCCAGGTTGGACAGGGGCTCTCAGAAATCTGATCTAGTTGGAGATGTCCCTGCTCCTTGTTGTTGGGTTGAACTAGATGATCTTTAAAGGTCCCTTCCAATCCAAACAATTCTATGATTCTATTTTCCCTATGTGAGTGACACTAGTCGATATAAGCCAGAGCCAGAGAGCAGTTTGGAATCTTTACCAGATTTACATCCACACTGAAGTGCTCTGTGTTTTCTTTTTCTCTTTCATTTTTGGCAAAATAGGCCATCCATGAACCCTCCGCCCTCAGGAAGCCAGTTGGGTCTCTCCCGGAGTCATACTGACACCAGGACACATGAACAGCACGCAGAATCTGAACAGCTTCCCAGGGCAGGCATGCCACGTATCCCCACAGCATTCTCCCCTGTGTGCATATTACCTAGATTTTCCCATTAACTGTTCATTAGACAAGACTATAGGGAGCTAATTATTTATCAAATACATGCTTATAAAGGGATTAAGTGAATTGTGCCACACATTCTCAATACTGTACTGATCCAGGGACTTCTTATCAGAAATATCAGGGTGTATTAAATGTTTGGTGATAGAAAGATCCATGAGATCTTTGAATTGAAATTAAGAAGTTCATATTATCAAGTCTTCTCAGACCTGAAATAATAGGATGAGTCAATATATTGCAAGAGACTGAAAAAGGGATGCTAACATGTACTTACTGAAAGCCAATGACAGCAGTTCAAGTTCTTACACAGCAAACGGACAGCCAAGGTAGGGCAAGTTTTGTTTTCAAGTAATGCAGGTACAGCAGCAACAGAATGTGAGTCATTACAGCGATGATCCAACTCATGAAAATGTGAGAAGGTAGCTCACTTCTGCTAAAGAATCACCTAAGTCTCGGCTTTGCTTTGCTTAGGAACAAGGCAGCTGCAAATATAAGAGATCCAGATGCTTCTCCAAGGAGGAGACACGGGGGAAGCCACTGGTCCCAGAAGGCTGCAGATCACTGGGACAGAATACTGCAAGACCTTCTACTTACCTGGGCTATGTCCCCTAAACTTCATCGTATTTGACTGCTGATTGGTGGAGGTGTCAGGCTCCAAAACATAGGCAGCTTTTGGGTTTTGACAATTGGATGTTTGTCTCATTTGTACAAAACTCTGCCTGTTCTACTTAACATATGTGTGAGTATATCCACCGAAAAAGGACAGGCGTGCATGTAGAGACGCTGGACATTTCCTGCCTTGGCAGACTTCCATAAACTCCATAACCTAACAGTTCCAAAAAAGTCATTGCATAAAAGTTACTTTACACTGAAGAAAGATGTTTGAAGACTTTCAAAATGCGCTCAGCGCTAGAGGGCAGTGTAAGAAACAGGAAAACTTGTCTTCTAAGAGAAATCTGAAGTTTTTAAGACTTAAGAACTTTTTAAAGAGAACTTTTTTAAAGAGAAATGCAAGTAGTGAATCTATAAAATAATAATTAACCAGCAAATTCTAATACAGTGGTTATTTCCTAAAGGTAAGAAAATATACAGTAGAAAAATCAAATTATTATTATGCCAGCAAGCAAACACTGAACTATATTGTGAGGGTGCATTCAAACAACACTTTATAGTAAAAGGTCTTGGGTAAGGTCTCTATTTTTTTCCTGTGTACACTAGAACTAGCCTATTGTGATCTGAAAACATTGTGAATCCTGGCCATTGCTGTTTCTACTAGATATCTTCTCACTACCAGCCTATTAAACTCCCCTCTAGCCATAACTGTGCCATGGATACGAATCAGGCTCAACAGGTCCCTGCATCATTCTGGCAAAGTTAGCATAAAGCTACTCCAAGCCTAGACAACCTGAAACTAGGCTAAAAGCTTTTAACTTACTGGAAAGAATCGATTATCAAAGGAAATAGGTATTTCCAAGCACAATCAATTTCCCTGATAATATTTACCAGATGAAGACACCGATATTTTGAGAGAGACCAATTCTGTCTTCTCAAATTAGTAAAATATTGATTTTTGAAAAATACACTATAAGGATATTGAAGACTAAGGAGTACCAAGCTCCAAATCTTTAGGCGTTCTAAAACACATTTTTAAGACTGTCCAAAGCAATACATCTCTGCATTCCTCATACTTGGAAACCAGATTTTTAAAAAGCATTAATTCATTTAAAGTAACACATAATTGCATAACTACAGGCCTCCAAGATAAAGGGTGGTCAGAAGAATTATTTATTGACTATCACTTAAATGACTACTGTTGTCTTCATTACAGTTTTAAATTGTAAGACTTCTTTTTTTTCATTTCAAAAATTTCTGTACTTAAAGCACTTACTTAAACTCAACCTGTATGCAAACATGCAACAATTTTTTAAATAATAGTCTAATGATACAACAATAATCTGGCAAAAAGAGCCTGGAAATTAATTTGGTGACCTTATTTGGTGATCTATGTATCTATGCGATACATAGATCTCAACATTACAAAGTGCAACAAACTTATAGTGGTACCTGTAACAGAAGCAGAGGAATGAGATGGGCACAATCACTAATTTAATTTTTCACATAAGCAGCATGATAGTCTCATTCCATGTCACAGTTCTGGTTAGTATGAATAAACTCCCCTGCAATGCTGATTACGTCAGATTGTCGACTAAAGCTCATAATCTCTGGTGTCTGCTGTTTTGTGAGAGTTATGGCACTGACCTAACATGTTTTCTGTCTTGGACCAAAAAACCAGCATGCTATTGCGCATAATGTCCACTTTTTAGTTATTTGTGATAATATTTTACAAAATTCCCATCAAATTTCATTATAGTTAACACTGTACAAACAAAAAGAAAAGAATGTACAAATTAAATCCTAATTTTACAGGACAATCAAATATTCAGTAACTTCACACAAAAGAAGTTCCACTGACTTTGGGGCTTTCAGGAGGACTTGAACAAGCAACTTCCATGCATAAACCTCATGCTTGCCAAGCAGCTTGTCATTAGGTAAGCTGGTTACCTATTTTTTCCAGGCAATAGTGGAACACAACAGAAATTCACAGATGAGAGACTAGTTTGCATCCTGGAAAGAAAGGTGCCAGAAATACAGACCGCTTCTACTTGATGCTCAGTAACAAAGCTGAATTTCTAAAAACAATTTTCCTCACTTTCTTATTGCCATGGAAGAAATAGGTGGAAACACAGAAGATCACTTACAGAAGGCCTAGTGTTATGCAATTACACTACTCTATTCACAAGCATTTTAAATTTGGAAATGGATGTAAAACAACTGAATTACTGTGAAACTTTGGGTTTTTTTTAAATTCAGAGATTTATCTCAGTTTAAAACTGGTGTCAGACAAGATTAATCAAACATTCTTGGGTAAGACCAGTAACTAAGCATTCGTCATTGGATTAAAGCTATAAAGATTTTTGCTCAAAACACACATAATTTTTGCGACTGAATGAAAGAGGATCTCTCGTACAGCACTGAGGCAGGGGTTTCACATCTTTACTCCTCTGCAATCGCTGCTCTCACAGAAGGCAGGATAAGTGAGCTGTGGACACAGAGCCCTCTAAAAATCTCATTTCAAAGGTGACATTCAGATTCTGTAGATACTTCACATTTAAAATACACAGTTATTTCTTCTTGGTCAAATGATCAGTGTTCAGGCCTGCTATACTGTTTATAACTTTAATTCCCATTTCCATTAAAATCTGTACCTTCTTCGTTTATTCTCTGTTGAGGAGCTGACATGTTGGTCATGTAATGCCCTGAGCAAATTCCAACACAACAAAAACTTTGCATGCCAAAAGTCCTGCAACTGGCCTTGAATGCCACTTCTTGTTTTCCCAACTTACTTTGTTTTGTTCTTGCACATTGTGGAACTTCTGTTCCACCAAACAAAAGAATTACACTTTACCAATAAAGAATTTTATTATTACTGGTAGAATACCAAACAAGTGTAAAAATTGTTTTTAAACCCAGTTTATTTTGCATTCAGAACTAACATAAAGTTCAGATTATAAATAAATAACTTTGGGGTTTGGTGTGTTGGGGTTTTTTTTGTTTAATTATCATGGTTTAAGGAAAGCTTAAATCACAAACAGAGTGGACAGCTGCCTGTGGTGGCAGACCACCTACTTCATTGTTCAAAAGGAAGAGAATGACTTTCTCCACCGATGGCCACCACAATTATTGCTCCTGCCTGAAACCCTCCTCTAGCTTCCTGATCAAGCCATCCTGGCCCTTTTTCCTCCCCTCCTCTTCCCAGCAAGCCAAAAGGGTGAGTAGACATTCTGTGAGAGACAGGAGGAGGGGAACAGTGAATCTTGAAAAGGAGGAAGAGAAGCAGTGGCAAGCCCACGGACCCTTCAGCTGGACTCCCAGGACTGCGCGGGTGGGGAGACAGGGAAAAAGGTGGCCATTCCAGGCTGACTTCCAGCCTCCTCCTGTCTCCTCTCCCCCACTAGCACCAAACCAATTCCTCCCAGCACAGTTACTAAATAATGAAAATTCTTGTTCATTACATCCTGCTATCATCATAGTTGGATAAATTCTTGAATATACGAGGCACTTGCATTCCTCAGTTCTTACCAAGTATGGAAAGGTCTGCAAAGCAAGCTTGAAGGCTACAGAGGTACTCAGTAAAATCTACACCTGAAGAGCACTCTGCAAATGCAACAGAACAAACCAGGTTCCACAGTAAGGCTCAGGGTCAGAGACCTCTCAAAGACACAGCACAGTGAGTTCCAGTGCAGGAAAGGAGATAAAAAGATTCAGAATATTGCACTGACGGTAACTGCACATGTTCCTAAATTTAGGCATCAGCTTATGTGCTTACTAAAAAAGGAACCTCATCTGCATTTAATGAATAGCAGACCATATTTTTTCTTGGGATTAGTGGAGTTTGCATCTGTGCAGCTGAGAGGATTTAAAAGCTCTGTGTGTTTTATATCAAAAACCCAAATCTATGTCATCTGAAGTAAACACAAACACACTTAACTATTTTGAAAACTTTATTTTGCCAAGAGCTGTCAGGCTGTGATGTTCATTAGAACCATACATACAGCTTTTACTTTTATACAAAACTGAGTAGTTACACTGAAAGTAAAGTCCACATGAGGAAACAGAAACTAGCTCTCTTCTACACTCACCCACCTCAAAGCACCCAAAATAGGCTTCCTCTTTCAGTAATCACATAAAATGAGATTTTCTCTGCTTACTGGGCTGTACTGAGCTTACGCAGATTAGTTCTCCTTCACCAATTTCCATTCAGTCCGCTGAGGAATTTTGTTTTGGCCCATTCTTCACAAACGTAAGTATTTTAGTAAACAGCAGCTCCCCCACTCAAGACAGCCTTTTCACTTGTCATAAATGCTTTTTCAGCATTATGATATATGTCGTAAGCTGTTTCACCACTTCCACCAAAGTTTATCACTGGCATCTCAGTAAACAGCCATTTTGATACGTGAGCCTGCACTTGACAGGGCTCCTGTTTCACAAGTAGCAGGGAGTAAGTACGTTTTAAGGATTTGCAAACTACACTGCAATAGAAAACGAAAACCAAGCGTAATATAGCTTCTCCTCCTTGCAGAAAACCATGAAGGACAAATTAAACGCACTCTCCCATCTTCGATACCAAGTAGATGATTTGTGCTAATGTTAATAGCAATAATAAGCTGAGACTGTCAAGATGTCATGAATTTTCCTTGAAATAGTAAGAAAAAGTAAAGAAAATGCAATGAAATTAAGTTCTTGGGTTTAATAGGTATTTAGTAAATGCTGTAAGACTATACTTATGTTTAACTTAGTTTCGGAAAAAGGATAGTAAGACAAAACCATGCCAAAAGAAGATAAGAAGTCATGTAGACAACAGGCAGTCTGCATAATCAGAAGGCAAAGAGATTTTCTACATTATACCCAGCAAGTACTTTGGTTTGTTTACTGTTCTCAGCTACATGCACTGTCTATCCAACAGCTAGGAACTTTGAAATATCTGCTACCTGAGGTTTTTTCCTCTTATGTGTTATTTTAAGAACTGCAGATAAAAATGGTTTTAAAGCTTAGAACATTTTACATTTCCTTTGCAACTTTAAAAAACAGAATAACTTTTAAAAATATTTTTTATTTCAGGCTGCATTAACTCTACTTTTCCTCTGCTTCAGCTCTGTGATGAATGGAAGAGTCTGACCAATGTCAGCTCTGCGGGGTTCTACTCCATTAGCAAGATTGTAATTTTTGCTGAGTTTACATAAATATTCCAGAATTTGATAAATATATATATAAAAAACACTGTGAAAGAGGGTATATCCCCAATGTTCTCTCTTGTCAAGGTCATGAAACTCGTCTAAAGATTGGACTGTAATAAGGAGAGAACAAAAGTGGAAAATTCCATAAGCATTGTTATTCCTCAAGACAAGATGAAAAAGATGCACTCAGTTCTCTCACCAAAGCATACAATTGCCAATGGACTTTGATGACCATAACATGAGGCAAGAACTGGATGCTGAGTGTGAGTCCACATCAAAGAGTATCATCTTCAAATGAAAGGAAAAGAGACACAGTTTTAAAAAGCCCAATCTTTGCATCCACAATTGTGTCCCTCTTTGGAAAATAAAGCAATAAAACTAAAAAAATCTGCAGCTACAACAGAAAGTAGCTTGGAAAGGTGTTACTAATAGTGACTAACAGTGAAATACTTTAACTTCTAGGTACTTAATGATCTTACCACACATATCCTTCAGGTGGGACACAAGTGACCCTCAGATGTCAGCACGCCCATTATGAAGCCACTCAGGCAGGCAAGAGAAAACGTTAAAGGCAGAGAGCCCTGCCTTGAATTCTGTCTCCCACAATGACTCACACGCTTCCTGTTGCAAGGAAATGCCTTCTTTCGCTTGCAATTCACAGCTCCAAACACTCCCCAATTTACATGTCCACATGCTCTCTTTAAAACAGGTCCCTAGGCCTGATCTTCCTCTCCAAACAATTCGGAAAAAGGTCTTCCTTTCTTTCCTGTGTGAAGGGATCTGAATGTACATCAAGGCTGTACCGCGAGCCATGACAAAGATGCTTAAATGAATGACAGCACAAGTCCTGCTGCTGATTTGTACCAGACAAAGATCTAGAAGAACATTTTAAATAGTCCATTACAGGATAAATTCTCATCTCAGCTATATTAAAATAGACAGGAGTAGAATTTGCTTAAATTTTAAAACCTCCCGAAGGATACCAGAGCTACATTTCATATAATTGCACAGAAGTATTTTTTACTGATTCTTCTGTTCCACTGTAAAAGAGAGCAGAATCTGACCCAGATCCTACAGTCTGTGCATTAAATAAAGGAGTGCATTGACTGGATATCTCATATACATATAATCCGACAGGCAGTTACTAATCCTAGCTTTTCTAAATAGAAACAGAATTTTCCAGGAGTGTTAGCAAACATCAGCAAAATGACTAAAAAAAGGGTAATGAAAACAAACTTTCACCAATTTTGTGGAATATCTTTAATAATAGAGGACCAGAGATTTTATTATTACATTATTTGTTATCATTCCTTTTAGCAGAGACTATAAGAATAGATAGCAGAACAATACACTCCAATAAAACACTGGAGAATTGGAAGACATTCCATTCTGAATTTACATAATGCTTTTAGGAATTGTTATGCATGATAAGAGATTTCATTAATCCTGAGGTTATGTCCAAAATGAAACACTGTTTTTTCCACTTGCTCCACCTGCCCAGCAGGTGTTTGAAATCTGCAGGGCTTGTGAGTTAATTACTGATGAGTCACTAGGGTGGGATGGGCTAATTAAAATCTATTTGAAAAAGAAAAGAATGTACAAATAATTTTACCAAAAGAGTTAGGATATTAGCTGCAGAGTAGTAGCAAAGGAAGAAATTCTAGAAGCAGCCAGTGAAGCCCTGAAAGGAGCTGATGTGACTCTGGAATACCTATTCATCAATGAAACCAATGATTTTCTACTTCTACAGTTGAAGTAATTTTCTCTAACAGCAAATTAAGATTCTTAACAGTTTGTTTCCAATTAATCTCCATTCCTGGAGAAAAGCTGCCCTTTACAACTTTGAGGCTTAAACACAGCATAGATTGATAAAAATCAGGCTCCAGGAATTTGTAAACAAAGCCTAGCTTGAGGTAATGCCAGAGAATTAAATTTCTTACCTGGAAAACGGAATCTGGGATATTTTAATCCAATGTTTTGTTTTACCCGAGTTGTTTTTTAAGTGCAATCTCTGAAAAAGGAATAATTACAAGAGAAATTGAAGCCAATTAGAAAGTGGGAGGTAATTTCCCTGGCAGGAGAAGTAAAGCTCTTTGTGTTAGTCCTAATCATCATCTCCAAACCTTAGTCGAAAAAGTTTCCTAAAGCAGCCCCACTGTGTTTCACTGTGTCACTGGGGAAGAGTGATTTGAGAAGGCATGGCTTTCTCCATGAGCAGAGCCAATTTGGCTGGGAAGATTGTAATGAATCTGCTTCTCTTTTCATCTGACTGAAACAAGGACATGGTGTCCATCTCTCCATACTGTTGACTGAAGACTTCCTCAGTGTCATCTTGAGACTATAAGTTATGTCAAGGTTTCTTCTCTGCCCCATACTGATGTTTAGTCAATGACCATTGTCTAAAAAGACCAGCAGATGCACAAGGGATCTGGACATTTAACTCCAAGGTCACTTTTGTATTATAAGGTAATTTACCAGAAAAATATATGTCTCCTTTTTAAGAGTTTAATGCTCCCAGACAGCAAGTTTTTGGTATGCTACCCAAGGCCAGTAAGCTTGCCAATGTTTATCCAAACACTGCTCCCAAACACTGCCAAAAAGAAGTAGAAACCAGTATCAAGAAAACTGCAGTAGTTTCACTCCATCCTAGTTTCAGAATAGCGGCCTGCTAAAATGTTCAGCAAAAGAGCGCTTCTGACTCTTACTAGCATCTCTCTGCAGCTGCACTTATGCAAATACAGGAGTTTAAAAATACATGCAAGAAAATACTGATGAGACCTTTCTTATCTCATATAATTTACATTAGAGCAGATTAATCAGAATCAGAGAACTGAGCACAATCTTGTATGGTTTCTTCTCCAGTGAATGTTGTGTAGGAGGTTCTGTCCCTTCAGATATTTGCTCTAGTAACACTTGCTTGCCAAAGACCTAGCAAGTTGTGGAGGAACAGATGTCTGTTTTTTCCATTGCCACTTTTTTGGCTTCATCTGCCACCAGGTTGTCCAGTTCCCCAATGCTCTCAGAAATGAAACCATAGATACCACATTTCCACTTATTTAGGTTCCTCAGCTTCATCTACAGCCCATGGAAGACTTGCCATTGTTATTTTTCTGAATACACACCAGTCTAATTTTACAGTTTTCATAAGCAGAACTTTCTATTTGTTTTCATTGTCAGTATTTTTCATCCATTCCTTCTGACATGTCTGCTTCCTGGCTTTGGCCTGCTTTCAAACTGCTGCAAAGAGGAACAACCTATGGGCACATGGAGTGTACAGAGCTGCATAACACTGGGGAATTTACTTAGATACCAAAACATTGCCACCTTTAAAAAGTGGCTAGCCTTCAGTGCAAAGAGCTATTCCCAAGATAGCCTGTTGCCTCAGGCCACAAGAAAAAGGAGAAAATGTTCAAACTTAAGAGCCAAACTGTCCACCACTGCAAGCAGATCGTATGGCCTGTGGGGAGGATGATGGTTGCACTGGGAACTTGCACTAAGAGTAGTTTTCTCCTGTTGCTGCTTCAACAGTGGTAAAAGAAAAAGAGTATTTAATTTTCTGCCTAAAATAATTCCTTAATTATCTTTGTACAACTGAGCATTTACAGAAAAGCCAGAATGTTCTCCCCGTGGACCTCATCTTGCCGTTGTAAAACAGGAACAGCACTTCTTCCTCTCCCTTGAAGTATGAAAATAAAGCTACACTTCTAAGCTACTCATTACCAGCCGTCACTGAAACGCCTATAAAAACAACAAAAATCCTCTTTCCTCTCATTAGCAAAGACGTTAAGAGCGGCCATTTTTCACAAATTCCTCTGCATCAGCAGACAGTGTGCTTTACCAACCATCTCCAATTACTTGCTGTCCCCGTCCCACAAGAAGTTAATGCTGAAGGTGTTGGTCTCTCTGTTTCCAAGCCACCTGCCTCTAACTCTCTGCATTACAAGGAGCAGATGGTTACTACAATTCCATTGTCTTAACTAGTAATAGCAGATTTGTTTTGTGCCTAAGGAGATTAACTAGATTTTCAAACCTCTCTGGAGTTTGGATTGGGAGGAATATTTAATATTTCAGTATAACTGTCTTCCCCAGAAAGAGTCACATGGACTCATATATTCACTGTCTTACAGCCTGATAAAAATTTTGTGCTATTAACAACAAATGTTAAATTGTTACCAAGAGGGTATCCATTCCCAACTGACCTAATTGTACAGTCTGTAAAGAAGAAAAAATGCTAATTTTGAAATTAAAATATATTGCACTCAAATAATTTTGTTCAGGCAAAATTTTTTCTTTAAATTACACCTATTAGCCCTAACAAAATGTGCAGTTTTGCTTAATTATACAGCCTACTTTGCCCCTCTCTTTTCCCATTACTCCTTTTTGGTTTTTCTTGCTCTGAGGTATGCAAACCATCTGTGCAGCTACCGTAGTCTAATAACTATTTGCAAATCTGTTTCCCTGCAAGTGACATTACCAAAGCTGGAAGGCCAAACAGTACCAGCTGCTTGCACATCACTAGAGTTCTTTGATTTGCTCGCTCCCTGGTCTTCTACATGGACAACACATGAAAATGTCTTAAGACTCCACAGGTCCCATCATTCTGCTTGAGTCGAACATACCTGCACATTTTTTGATTTTACAATATCGGAGCATAGCATTTGAGTTTAAATGCCAGTATTTAAAATAGCTAACTGAGTTTCATCTCTCTCATTTCTTTGAAAGACAATGTCCAGTAGACATCAGACTCATATTGAGAGAACTTCTAAAGAACAGTTTTTTACACTGACTTTAATAAAAACTATTTTATATAGAAATATTGGCAGTTATACCCAACATACTACTGCACTTTGCTAATATTGGGAATTTTTTTTTTCACTATTTTCTTTTATTGACAAAGGGAAAAATTTTCATCTCAAAAAGGCTAATAAAAGTGTTACGATTTGTTCTTATAATGCTAGACCCTTAAAAACCTTCCTGAACTTTCACTGAAAAGATATCTAAATTTTATTATCACAAAACTGGCATAATATAGAAACATATGCTTATTTTTATTGCTTTTAAAATAAGATTTAAGTGTTCGGGATAATTAAACTCCATGGGATTTACATTCTCTGTCTCTGAAGAGGAAGATTCCAAGGTCAAAGAATACATCCTTGGCCCACAAAAAAACCCCAAAGCATGTTATACAGCCTCTAAAAGTGTCTCTCATAATTTAAATTTTTACACTGTTTTCTCTTAGGTTATATTTTGGGAATCTGGTTTAGAGATTTAGATGAAATAATTCATGTTAGTTTTTAAATTAAATTAGTGAATGTACAAATGATATACCTAAAGTTAGATGTTACGTATTCAGTCATAACATCACCCAGAATACTCTTTACTAAACAAGACTATTTTTACTACAAGAGAAGCACTGACATAATCTTACTCTAAATACTACTGGTGTAAAGAAGACTTGCAGCTTTACAACAAAGTACAAGTGTTGCAACTGAAACACAGACATACTTTTGACCAAAGCTAAAACCCATCTCATAAACAGAGCCCTTTTTTACATGCGGGGAGGGGGACATGACACCAACAAATTTAAATACACTCAAACAGACCCAGAGGAGATTCTTATTACAGGTATTTTCTTCTGGTAGCACTCACACATTAATGCTTACAGCTTTCAACCCTTAAGAAGAGCCATGTTCTATAAAACATGATAGTAACTTCTCTTGAACTTGCATTTCCTATTAATAACATTAATCTTAACCTTTAGTATCTTGTTATCTCTTAATATATCTCCTACGATATATTGCTGCCAGTGCAGGGAATGGCAGAAGCAGAGAACAGGTAAGAGCAAGAAGAGAAAGTGCTTTCATTACATTTCCTCCAATATACCAATCAATACCAACTACTGGAAAGTAGTAAATTATGCAGGCAAAAAAGTCAATGCAAATCTGTTTTCTCTTGGAGTAAAAGTACACTCTACATGCCACGGTGTTGTTCCTTCTTGAGTTTTCAGCAATGACTACTCAGATCCAACTGGGGACCAACTCAGCCCTTCCTAATTTTTGATTTAAACAAGTACTAATTTCTAAATCACACCTTTGGGGCAAACAGTCCTTAATGGAGAAGATAAAACATAAAGGGATATTGGAACAGTAATTCGTAAATTGTTTGAACATTTAAGGAAAAGGAGTTACTCTCTCACAAATATCAGTAAAATGAACAGCTTTACATAAAGCATATTCAGAGTACAAGGCTTACAATAAGATACAATATATCTTCCCAAGCAGTATAAGACACATTGACAGAAGGAAATAGTGCTGAAAAATACATTATTGGAAGATCGTGTCTTCTTGATGCTTAACTGGATTTCCAAGGTCTACCTTTTAACATGATCAGCTGTTTGTCTTCTAGTCGTACTTGATGACTTAAGCAGTCTGGATTTACCCTAGCTTCTTCACAGAATTTCCATTTATAAACACAGAATTCAAATTCCTTAATTAATATTTCCCATTAGAAAAGGACAGGAGAACGAGGAATGAAATTTTGTCCTGTTTGTCATATATAATTCTATATATCTACAAATAACTCTTATTTTATGTCATTCCTCTCTCAGTGATTTCTATCAGCATAATTTAATAGTTTATTATCCTATTACAGGCACTGAATCTCAAATAGCTGGTAATGATCATATTTCAGAACCTGTTGGCTACAGTCCTGTTCTTCCTACCTTCCATCTGAGCCACTTCCAGCTGGACACCAGGGGGAAAAGTATTAATAGTATTAAAATAGCAGGGTAGAAAACGTGCATCATATCATCCAACATCCCAAAGGTTCATGTGGATGCTTCCAACCATCCTAAATAGGTTTCTGTGCAGCTTTTAGTAATCCTTTATATTAGACTCCATGTGAATTATTTAAAAACAGCCGTATAGGTTAAGTTGTTGGGACTTTCATCTTTTCATCTATTCAAATATTTAAAAGAATGTCTTTCCATGTAAGGGAATTAACTCTATATTTGGATCTAAAATCATTAGTATTTCTTCTATCTCAGATGCTCCCCAAATCATACTTTATCTACTAATAAAAACAGTCTCTATCCAAAGTCAAGTGTATAAGCACACTTAATTGAGCATGAAAACACATATGGATTCCTCGGCCAGGCAATCAAGCTGGATTTTCTGCCCCTCATCTCATTTTTTCCCCTCTTCTTCCTCAGAGTAGCTTCCACACAAGTCACTGTAACAAGCTGAAATATTTCCCCTAAGCTACTTTGTGGAAAACTAGCTCCAGAGGACTGAAAGCCCCACAAGGACGTTTGCAATTTCATCGTAATCCCTGTTGATTCTCCATGATAAATCCAAGCAAACTCAGGGTTCCTTCCAAGTCCAGGGAGGCCAGTATGCATTACTATTAAAGATTAATGCCTATTTACACAAAATCATATCTATTAATTTATTCCCTCATATCAAGAAAGCTAATGACTCTGCAGCTGATAAACCCCCCCACAAATGTCTGCAACTTCTTTGTTATCAGAAAGACCAACCTGACACTCAGTATTACCTTAACAGCAAAAACAAAACTGCGTCAGAGCCTGGTGAGTCTCCGGTTTCCATTCAGACAAATACTCTTTGATATCTAAACTTACCCTTTTCACAGCTTATTTTGTACTCTGTATTTAAGGTAAAATTGACTTACTTAGATATGTTTTCCTATTGCAGTCCTAGAATTATTTTTTTTTTTGTTAAAAACCACTTCATAGAATCATAGAATATCTCGAGCTGGAAGGGACCCATAAGGATCATCAAGTCCAACTCCCTGCTCCTTGCAGGACCATGTAACACTGAACCATATGACTAAGCGTGTCGTCGATCCTTGAACTCCGACATCTATATTTACCTTACAGAAAGTGACTTCACAAAAATGCAACTTGAAATTCTACATATGTCTGAATCTGTAATTTGTAGAAAAATATGGCTATGAGATTGTCTTTACTACATCCTATGGATGCCGTGATGTACAACCTTGATGAACATTAGTTTCTTGGTGATGTACGTTTCCATCAACATTGAAATGCAGCTGCTTCTGAATGTGTGATAAAAAGGGGACATGAGGGTAGAAAGGTATCAGAGAGCTTGTTCTAAACACAGAAACCACTGTAACCAAAGATGCTGGGGAAAAAAAAAAACTGGGTGAGAGCCACAAGAAAATATTGGGGTTTATTACTAAAAAACCATTCTCAATTTTTAAAGCTACTGAAGGTCTGTTATATACAAAGTTAAATACATATTAACTTATGCTTGACTGATTAAGTAAATTATAATCCACTATGATATTCTAATATTTAAGATGGTTTTGTTATCTACATTTAAAAAACTTAAATTTGGAATAGAAAAGTGTACATATAACTGCAAAATTCCTCCAATTTCTGGAACGAAAATATTTTTCTAATCAGCTAAAATTCACTGAAACAAATATATTCATGCAAGTGTTTAGCTTACGCATAGATTGGATTAATTATTTGGATGAAAATTCGAAAACTTTTAGAAGGACCATTACTCTTTCTGTAAAATTAAGTATCAGATTGTTCTCTTAACAAATAGAAGCCTTCATGAAAAGCCAATAAGAAGCTACTGAATGAGAATTTAGATTAGGTTTGAGAATTCTGTCTTCAAGTTAGGAAAGCTATTTGCATTCCTAACAGCCACCAGCACTATCAAGCTCATTACTTAACGAGGGCAACCTAGCCAGTAAAACCAACTGGCAACTCAGAAGAAACAGCTTTTAAGTCAAGAATGCTCTCTGGTGACACAGTATGATGATGCTTTTTATGTTAATGGTTAGGAGAGATGCAAAACATACAAACACCAGAGATTTCATCTGCAAGGTCAAACTGTCAGATGTACAGAGTACTCCCCAGAATACAAAGGAAAAGATTACTTGATTTCAGTAGTTATCGTGTACAATTATCTGTTCTGTATCTTGCAAAAGTTGAACTGATCTATTAAAAAAAAAAAAAAAGTACTAAAGGCATTTTCCATGAGTTTGATGATGCTATTTATATCTCTTTTTAAGAGCCCATAAAGCAACTTGTGAAACTATGGTCTCCCATACTGAGCAACTCGGTGATGATGCTGACGCACCAGTTTACTAATTAGCACACACTCTGCAAATGCAATTATGCTTTGCTTCTTTTTAAACGTCTTTGTACAATGGAAATATCTCTACAGCTCTGTGATGTTCTCAATATGCAGTTAAAGCCTTAATCATATTTATAATAATTTTAACTATCCCAAAGACAATTTGTGACAACAGTCTTTCCAAAGAGAATTACTGTTAATTTATATTACTGAACTTGAATTTATATTTCTGACTTGAAAATTTTACTTGATGGACATTACATTTGGAAAGTTGATACCTATTGGGGAAAAGCTTCATAGCATTTTAAAGGTTTAACATGGTAATAAGTAAGGAAAGCTCCACTAAACAAGGTATGTTGCTACTTTCCCGTAGAATTTGAAACAAATACACTTCCCTCCTAAAAGGAGAAAAGCTGCTTTTATTGTCCTTAAGACATTTCAGTTAAAAATACTCCCTTTTCTCCCCATCTCTGAATACGTTACTAGGATGCCTACTCTTCTGCATGCACTACAGAACCATTATCCCAGTTTTCTCCCAGCTACTCTTCAGTTTGCGGATACACTTCCCAGTCACAACATTTGTTTATAAACAACTTCCTTATCCTCTCACCACAACTTCTGTCCTCCACATGAAGCTTATCTCTTCACAAATACTGCTCTCTGCAATAGCCTCCTCTGGTGCACATACCACCCTTAGGCTGCCTTTCTCATGGTTCTTTTTGTTGATTCTCTTGTCAGGTTTCCAGTCTCCTTTGGAATGATGCCTGTTCTTCCCTGAAGAGCCTTATTTTGGTACCTGTACTTGCTTTGTACATCATTCAAAAATATAGTGGCTATAATATATTTGGAAAGAGTTGGAGGAGATTTTCAGTGGCACAAAAACAACACAGTAAAATGAGAAATCCTTTGCTCCCAGTACAAAGGGACTCTCAGAATACTCCAGCTTAAAGAAATCATTTCAGATCAGAGAGAAGCCCAAACTCAGTGTGTCAATTAATGAGGGGACACACATTGGCTTCTCTTTCCCTTCAGGCTCTGTCTTCTGCAACTGCTGAAGTGGTTCCCTAAGGGAACCACTAGAGAAAACTGCTCTGTTGGGTTTTTTTTTTCCAGCTCTTGTGCAGATTCCTGTCATCTGCAGTTCCTCCTCCAAGGAACAAAAAGTGCCTCAATTTCCCCTGTACCGTGTGGACAAGGAGAGTCGCAATGTGATACCGGGATACCAGTTCTGTCCAGCTTGCCAGAACATCTTGTCTTCAAGCATGGACAGAACTTTTGGGGTACCATTCTGAAAATTCAGTGCAGCACTGTCAAATCCCTCAAGACATGCTGAATAAGACCCAGTACTGACTAAAAGGTAGTGTGTTAAGAGCATTGGGATGGCTTTCATAGGACCAGCTATTGATTGTGTGCAAAACGTTTTTTAATTTATTACTTCTACTGATTAAGAAGATGGGAAATAATTCATATTTCATTATCTGCTTAAATTTTTGCATAGCCATCACTCTTGCTAGCAAACACAATCTGTAATAAATAGCTTTCAAGAAAGTACTGGCCAACTGAAAAAGACTGACAACTGGAGAAAAACATACACTCGGCCTGTGAAGCTGTGCCACAAATACACATTGGTTCGGGTGGAAGAAGCAGCTGATACAGACAGATAACCTATTAACTCTCCCAAAGCATCCTGAAGGTCAACCAAATACCCACGGTGATTTTGAAGTGTTTGATAGAATCATAGAATCATAGAATGGTTAGAGTTGGAAGGGACCAAACTTCTTATGGGGAGCTACCACAGTGACCACATCAGCATCAAGTCTTGACACAAGCATTTAACAAGCAATCTTATTTTCAGAGAACACTAACTGACATGAGTGCAACTTGTGTAAGTCAAATTTGCTGGGTTAGAATCAGTTTTGATCTTTTCAACCCATAATCCATTCATACTAATAAATACAAGTTCAGTGCCATGCTAAAACATTTCCACTTCCACACACAAAGCCAACTTCACTCATTAACTGTAACATTATTAATTCCCACTGTTCAGTGGCTTGATTAGGAATGCATTTTGGCAAATGCTCTAAGGAACAACAGATTCCAATCCTCTCTTACAGTCTCAAGTATCAGGACAGACGTTCTTGGTTTCTCTTCATCAAACATACATGGCAGCTACCTCCATACAGCTCAGCTGTGCTTGTGCTCCTAATGACACCCACTGGGAGCTGGAAACGCACAGCCTTATCCAGTATTCCCTGCAGCAAAACAGACAAAGATATTGATTTTCCAGTTCAAGCAATAGCAGCAGGTTGTCCCAGTTTCCTGTCCAGTTTAATCTTCAGCAAAACATTTGCATCTTTACAGCTATTAACCTCATCATTCTATGACATTAAATATTGCTTTATTTTTCCTTTCTAATAGAAAGCTCTGTATTTCTCTAATACTTAGCTTGTTGTTCTTTAGTGGTAAAATACCATCTATCAAGTGCTCAGGGAAAGAAAAGAGCTGTTCTGCTCGAGATCTATTTTCAAAAACTATAGGTATGGTTGGCATATGATTCACATACTGTAAGTGATCGGAACTCAGAAATGTCTTCAGCCTCAAGCGGTAAACAAAACCTTCCAAAATTAAGTCTGCAGTTGCTGCTGAACTAATAATTAGCACAATGTACTGGCATTGATAAGGGAGTAAATTTAAGAATAAATAATAATAGATCATAAATAATAATAATAAAACATATAATCAATAATAAATAAATAATGTCTTTAATATGGTCTAGAAGAGAGATTTTTCTAATTTACCTTTTCTTGTTCTTGATATTTATGTTGAAAAACTAACCTGGGACTAGAAATAGAGAAGAAATGCTGAAAGAGTAAAGGAGATCTAGCAACTGAAATGAGCGAGCCTCAAGCATAATGCAGCTGTACCTAACAGCTCTCTTCTCAATCTTTTGGATTCTGCAAGGCTGTCATCAAAATTTAGCATCCTGTAAGAAAAATCCAAGAGTTCTCTCCGTACTTGGAAATGAAATTTTTACCTGAGCCAATATGTAGATTTATACTTTTTTTCCTAAATGCTATGTTTGTTTAAAGCATTGTCATCTGCAGTTTTCAGAAGATCAAATAGAATAATAAAAATATCAAGAAAGATTACCTTCAACACAGAGAGTTTACAAAATGGAAAATGAGTTGTGAGTAGAGGAGGTTATAAATTATACAGTGGGTTTTTTTATTTCACACACTGAAGAATAAACCAAATCAGATTCCTTGCCTGCCAGGAACAGAAACTCGGGCTCTGTTTCTTGACAGACACGGATGGTAATGGACAGTCTCATCTCAGCAAGCTCATCTCCAAATGGATTTCTCTAATATTGATCGTCACCCAGCCATAGCATCTGCCAGCTTGATCCTGTTCCAAATTCCCCCACCTCAACCAGCAAATGCTGAGCTAGGTCCTAGACCAGTACACACCTATAGCAGGTCAGCCTCACGGAGACAGCACCGTGGTGTTTGATAGACTGAAGCGGGATTCTGATCCTACTCACAGCACAACAGTATACTCCCCATCCTCACTCCTTAAAATACCTTCCTAGTTATTATATACACGTTTTTAAACTTTCAGTATCTAAAGCATAACCCCTGAGAACAAAATAACTTCCCATCCCCACGAGTACACACAGAATTTTCTGCTGTGTTCTTTTTAGACTACGTCGTGGCAGTAGTGCTTTGAGCACATTTCAAACAAGGCAGTTCTGCTTAATAAAGACCACATAATACAGAAAGTCCTGTCTTCTACTCCAGCCATGCTTTACCCACGCCTCTCTTGTCAATAAAAGAAACACCTGTGGAACATGACAGATACACTCCTTTCCCAAACCAGTAGATCATCAAAACAGATCAGCACTCCCTAGACGTGGATAGAGGAATAAGCTTGCAGAAAAGCCTCTGAAAGCCAAGCAGCTCAGAAGGTGCTTTCGTACTCTTCTCCACTGTCTTTTGGTTTTTTGACTTTAATAACAATTCACAACTCCAGACAGGTTGACAACTTATTGAAAATTATTCTTCTTCAGAAAAGTGCTCATCACTTAATGCATACCATCTTTCTTACATTGGTACTGACATTTAACACAATAAATTTATAGCCCTTCTGGTGGAGCTCTATCTTACAGTTAAATACAGACTTCTTTTCTTTTGATACTAGTTGAGGTTTTCCAGGGATTAGTAGTTGGTTCCATATCTGACACTTAATTATCATGCAAGCCACTTGCATACACTCCTTCCGGCTGGCAAGATGAATCAAGAAGAAAAGGTGAGGGGAAAAAATATTGTCCTAAGCCTCTTTCCAAAATTTCACAGCTGTTTTTCTCTCAACACACAAAACCAACTTGCGTGTCATTCCATTTAGCTGCCGTGTGTAACCTCCCCAACAACAGTCATTGCAAACTGCATGAAGACTGACAGCTCTCCAAGCTAGATCTTCTGGTGCAAGTTCGTCATGAGATCCAATGGGGAACTGTCAGAGGACATCGCGGATTGACAGCTGTCTCTCTCAAAATGGGATGATGTAATAAATTTTCAGGTAAGAATTCCTGCACAGAAGCAAGGAAGGCGAGGAAGGCAGAGCACCAACACATAATGGGTAGGAGGCTTGTGAGAGAAAGGACTTCTGCACCTCAACTCGGAATCCTTTTACCTCAGGCAAAACATTCAGATTACTTTCCACTGGCAGAATTCTGTGAAGCAGAGCACTACAGGAGGGTTTGTAGCAGGACTCAGTGCTAAGCACTCTGAATTCACTGAGATAAGACAAAAAGTAGAATTTAGTTGACTCAAACTGGGAGCACACAAGTGATTCAAGACGACTTTTCATTCACCACCTAATTAAGTTATTGATAACTGTCAACAGAATTAAGCCACAGAGGCAACTCTCTTCAATGTCTTTTTTTTTCATTTTCTTCTAGATGTCAAAAACTAGTTAAATCCCATTAATTTGATCTACAGTGGATTTTCAGAAAAGCCAAACAGTATAGGTGCCTGAAACAGAGGGACTGGCCCCTTCAGAGGGTTGTCAAACCATCCCATCTCAAAGGATATCCTTTGTGAAGATGGGTATAGAAAAGGTCAGCAGATACACTGGTGGTGGAAGCTGCCTGCTGTACCTCACAGAGTACAAAGCAGGAGGATTCTCATTAGTTTGCAGAGGACCATGCTGGAATGGAACATGAGCCCACTGAGGCTGAGCAAGGGGAGCAGCTCAGGGATTACTTCCTGCACAGGTTTAGGATTTGGAATAGGAGTGGCAAACCACAGGGAGCAAAGGTCAACAGAGTCAAACTTGGGATCTTCAGGTCTAGAACAATGTCTAAAAGAAAGCTCCAACAAGAAAGAGAATTGTACTTTAATACAATTTTTTTTTTTCTTTTTAAAGGCCAAGCGTGTAATCAGAGGACAAGGAGGCAGCTTCCTCAAAGCCGTGTGTGATGGTGAGCAATCAGGAATAACAGAAGCGCGTTGACAGCCTGCAGAGTCAAACTGGCTGGATCACACCGTATCACAGTGCTCAATCACTACTGAATGATATAACAAAAGGGATCCTAACTCTTCAGATACTTTCATTAAGCTACGGAGACCTCTTTTTAATAAAGATTTTAACAGATGTTCTGCTGCCGATTCTAAACCGATAGCTCGTTTTAAAAAAAGCTTCACTCTTTCATCTTCTCTGCCAGTCACAAACCGGAAAACCACACTTATAGATTCTCAGCTGTTGGAAACTCACAGTGCCAGAAACAGCTTCATTCCGGCTAAGACTGTGGATTATGTGACCCCTTCACATAGAGGACAACAGTGAATGAAGAGTAAAATGTGACAGCTGATGAATTCCCTGGGGTTAGCTTCCCTTTCAAGTCAGAAATTAAGCATATGCAGTGCTTCACATGCATGCAATGTATGATACGTAGGAAAACCAATTCTTGTTTTATTGCAACTTCTATTCCTTAGCAATGCTGCTTTTAGCCACAAACACTTACTCATGATAACTTCAGCTTTCCTTAAGAAGAGAAAATTTGTAGCACTCTGACTGCAGAGTAAATCTGTAGGTCCTAAAATGCGTAACAGAGAGAGCTCACAAATTGAAATGCATGATGGAAACTCAATATTTTTAAATCATATCCTTTTCAGTCAATCTTGTGACTCAGCTATTTGACTTCAAAATGGCTAGATTTGATAATGCTATACTTATTAATCACAATATTTATTTTTTATATAGACAACACACACTTTAAAACCAAATTCGACTCTGGGTTGTAAAGAAATTAAATTTAACTATACTCTCTCCGAAGCCATTTTTAGCTTTTAGTAACAATATCCAGCAATAACATGCCATTACTGAGATGTGAAGCAGTCACTTTCTTCCTCTGAGAGACCCCGTAATTCATTTTCTGAAATAAGTCTTGCATACTGGTATGTTGTCATCTTGACTATTTATTCATTTGCCCATGCCAGATTTCCTTCACATAAAGGCTCCTAACTATATTATGTCTCCGTAACGGCGTCATTCCTCCCTGCTCCCGCTGCAGCAGTACCTTGCTCTCTCTGCTCTCACCCAGTCTCTCTTTAGCCGTACCTCTTACCTCAGGACAAACGCTGAGGGCACCCTGTGCCAAGATCAAGGCTATTGCAGTCTTTTTGTTCTCTCTGCCAGTCCCGCATCTCATTTTTGTCAATACCTATCTGTGCAGTTCACAAAACATTTGGCAGGAACACAGATTTTTCTGCCTTGTTCTCTGTTATTTCTGGTGCAGTAGGACGAGCGGTTCTTCAGACACAGCTAAAGCCATTTCCAAATGTCTCTGGGGAGAGGGCTTTAACCTAACCCTAGCCCATGTAGCAATCACTGTGGGAAGGCATTCAACAGAACTGATTACGTAGTCGTATGACGAGCCTTCTGCCTGTCTCAGCTTACTCTCTTCCACGGCAAGCACTCAGTACTGTTTACAGTTAAAATTACATTTGCCCCAACAGGCTCAGAGGCAAATTCACTTTGGATGCCCTGCATTACCAGCTAACTTCTTGCCGACACTTTGAGGAAGAATGAACTGAAGTTATCAGCCCTACAAAGCTAGGCTCCTCAGGCAAATTTGGAGTTGCAGCTTGGAGTCCAACTGAGAACCAGCACCCTGAAATACATCATCCCATTCAATGTCAGCTTTATTTCAGTCTTGAGAAACGCACTACCACTGAGGCAGCCCTACTGCTGCCTTTACTGACGGGCTTAATACAACAGCTCCTCTTCCGCTGTGTGAATGTGCATATTCTTCTTACAGCAGCCTCACAGTTGTATGTTCAAAGAAATTAATATAGGCCATGTCGCCATTATTCAGTGCCACAGTGAGTACAGTTTTCTTAACGGCAGGGCAATATTTCAGTTTTGCAGCCATAACCATGATCACAAGAGATTCCCTCTCATCTGATACACTGTTTTACCAAAGCAGAACTCAACTGCACAGGGTTATATACCAAACCCATCGTTTGCAATTTGATAGAGCATCTCTAGACAGAACCAAAATTAATCTTCGAGAAAACAGCAGCTAGGAAAGAACTAATGGGAATTTCACTCTCATTGCAGAAACTTATACAGACTCTGCTGTACCACAGGAACGAAGTAGACCTTAAATCCTAGCTAGCAAGATGGGAGAAAAGGAAGAAACTTGTAGTGAATGTTAAAGTGAATCAAGTGTCTGCATTCAGTTCTGATATTTGACTGTTTTGCCTCAAAGGGATGTGTAACCTCAGAAAATCAGAATAGAAAGTAGTTTTAAAAAATTTTTCAGACAAAAAAAATTTCTCCATTTCTTTCAGTTAGTAGGAACAGTACAGATACATTTGTATGGGTTAAGCTGAAAGTACCTATGGAACAAGAAGAGGGGAACAGATTTTTCAAAATACTGTTGCTGTGATAAAGTAGCTATTTCTGGAGAGATAGGTATTTTCTTAAGTAACTTTCTTTTCTATAGCTTTTGTTTCTCTGAAAAAAACAAATATTTCTTTCCTTACTGTTTTTTCTTTTCTCTTATTGCATCTTTTTTTTTCTCTTTTTCTCACAAAATGTCCAGGCCAGAGCTTTCAAAACAAAAAGGGAAAACATTCTCTCACATTTGAAAAAGAAACAATATTGTAATGAACCCCTAACAACATAAATTAAACTTTCAGGTTCTCTTTGACAATTTTCCAGACAAAATGTCAACAGGCAAGCAAAAAGTGAGCTGAAACAGAAGGAAAACAGTAGAACTAAAATAAACTGAAAACATGGTTATTTCATTTTATTTTCCCATAATGTCAGCAGATAATTGACATTATCAATTGAAAAGCTTGAAATTGTACACTTTCCTTTCTTTATTGCTGCAGTAATCCAATGGAAAGAGTTTGCCTAATTTTAAACAAAACAGATGAATTCTTGCCTTGTTTTCATTTTCTACAAGGAACTGGCAGTATCTATTTAAGTAGCCTGAGGTCTCTGTAAAGCTCTCTTTTTGTGACCATGTCCGTTCACCTGGAATGACAGGTAGCAAGACATCAGCACTGCTGACATTAGAGATCAGAAACTGCCATTTAATTTAATGAGGACCAAGACAAGACAATAGAAAGGATGGACTTTATGGCTCAGTTTTAGGGCTAGTGCTCTTTAATGTTTTTGTACATGATCTAGATGCAGGAATGTATATTAAGCAAGTTTGCCAATGATACTAAACTAGGAGGAGCTCTGGACTCCCTTTGATGGTAGAGAGGCCTTATAGAGAGATCTGGATAGACTAGAGAACTGGGCAATCACCAACCATATGAAACTTAACACGAGCAAGTGCCAGATTCTGCACCTGGGATGGGATCATTTTGGTTGTACATATAAAGTGGGGGATGAGAGGCTGGAGAGCAGCCCTGTAAAACGAGACCTGAGGGTTTGAGTTGATGGCACATTTAATAAGAGTCAGAAGTGTGCCCTGGCAGCCAAGAGGGACAACCATGTCCTGGGGTGCATCAAGCACAGCATAACTAGCCTGTCAAGGGAAGTGACTGTCCTACTCTGCACTTCATTGGTGCAGCCCCACATCGAGTACTGTGTGCTTTTTTGGGTGCCTCAATGTAATGACATCAAACTATTACAGGGTGTGCACAGGAGGGTGACCAAGATGGTAAGACAACTCGAAGGAGTGGCTGAGATCACTTGGTTTGTTCACCTTGGAGAAGAGAAGGCTGAGGGCTGCCTTCATCACAGTCTACATTTTCCTTAAGGAGGACAGCAGCAGGGGAGTGCTGATCTCCTCTCTCTGGTGACAAGTGATAGGACAAGAGGAAACGGAATGAAGCTGCATCAGGGGAAGTTCAGATTGGTCCTTCTCTGCGAGGGTGGTCTGTCACTGGAACGGGCTCCTCTGGAAAGCGGTGACGGCACCAAGCCTGTCAGAGTTCAAGGAGCACCTGCATGATGCTCTTAGCCATGTGATTTAATGTTAGGCAGTCCTGTGAGGAGCAGGGAGTTGGACTCTATGATCCTTACGGGTCCCTTACACCTTAAGATATTCCTATGATTCTTATGAACAGAACAAAAACTTATCTCACAATACTTATTCATCAAACTTAATGGTGAAATCCATACTTTTTTTTTCTCTTCTAGGTGGTATTCTGATTTCTTTTCACATAACTGTATTTCTGCCCACCATCTAACTCCATCTGAGAAAGATCATAAGGTACTATAATGGCTACCACGCATGCCACATGCAAATACACTTACTCATGCTTGGGGCAGTACAACAGTCAGTCTACAGTAAAGGTTATTTATTTGTTTTGCATAACTAAAACTTGCAATTTGGCAAGGATGAGAAATCTTTGAAACTTTCCTTTTTTCTCTGTACTTCTGAAGAAATTAACAGGTGTGAGCTTAAGATTCTTCATGATGCCAATTAAAATATTCCACGTGGTACAAACTATACAATGAAAGTATGACATGATAACATTGCCCTGCGGGGTCATTCGACAAAGAAACAAGTATCTCTGCTTTACCTATTTATTGCTACTTTAGAACCCACTCAATTGTGTCAGTAATAGAAGAGCGTAACCTATGTCATACAGCTCATTATCACGGGCTGTTTTAGACCAACAGTACACATGAATTCACAGTCCAAACAGATACTGTCAGTCTCGTTGAGTGGTTATTTCCACTGCCAGTGGTATCCACCTCGGCAATTCCCTGAAGTACTAATTGCTGAAAGATGGAACAATATTCCAGGGAAACTACCCCTTCATACATTTTTTCTTTCCTCCATATGCATTGGCTGCTGCCAGAGACAGAGCAACAGACCAGAAAAACCTTCGCGTGATTAACTTTGTATTCATTACATAATGTGTACATTATAGCAGGTATTTTGCACTACACAACACAGTGCTCAGCACACAACACACACATTATATAACACACCAACAGTTTCAGAAGCAGGCAAATATGCAATGTAACTCATCAACCAAAACCCATGCAGCAAATTCCCAACCTGTGAAATACATGTGATTAGGCATTTTCAAAAATAACAAAGTAAAAAGAAAATTGGGAACAGAAGCTTGGTCTCCTTCTGCTTGGTAATCAACATTTTTGACACCAAGAGTCAGACATGCAAAAGCGGTTGCTGAAGTCCCAGAACTGTACTTCCATTGGGAGAAGATCTGGCCAGAGAAACGCAAGCCTCTTTGTTTCTCATGCAATGCTGGTCATGCACAAACTAAATACCTGTAACACACTAGCTGCAGGTATTTACAGAGACCTGATTCAGAAAAATAACATTCCAGTCTTCTGTACTGATCTGAAAGAGGCTAAATAAAAACGCATATGCTTTCACTTTATCTTAAATGCAAGAGCTATTAGTGTGTTTTGTTACAGTAGTGAGTTATAATTTGGTTTTATTTCTGTTACTCTGCACTTTAGTAAGAGGGAAGATAGTAACTGTTCACAATGGTGAGGTATTCATTGATGAGAGCCTTAGTAACGAAGCAAAATAAGCAGAGTACCACCTGATCTCTTTCCAGTTTTGCACAAGACATCCTTTTGAATCTCTGTACTGTACTTTCCTAGAGAGGCTGTGCCAAAAGGTCAAAGCATGACAGGTATTAAAGAGAGTAATTAACACAATGCTTGGTTGTGCCTCACATTCTTTATACGGTAAAATGTAAGGGCACATCAGAAAAAGAGGTCAGCTGTAATCAGCCAGTGAGGAACTAATCTGCAGTACGTGCTGCAGTGCTTTAGATCAACACAGATTACATTAATCTGTGTGACCTGCCTGCAGCACCTCCTTCCACGTGACACAGAAAATACTCCGCACTGGGACTTGCAAGAAGATGTCTTCAAGTTCCTGCAGATTAATGCTTTCACAGGAGGCGGGGGAGAGGCACTCAACACAACTCATCATCTCCTAAGAAGTGGAACTGACAGCATAAATAAGATAGATTTACAAGCAAAGTACATCTTACTGAATTTATATGTCACTTGGTTCAAACGCAGAGCAACAGAAACTTGCTTTTATGCCTTTCTGCGTAGGACTTTCCATGGTTCTAAAGACAAGTTCAGTAGCAACCTCTTAAGGATGCAAATGTAAAACACCTCTTGTTTTCAAAGGGAGCTCTCACCCCCTTCTTGAATAGAGGCCCACTGAAGGACCTCCATGAACAAATTTTTTTGTGAAAATCCAAAGGCCACTGCTGAATGAACAGCAAACACCCTTCAGAGGTGTTATGTCAGTAAACTTTTCCTTGTCTCCACAAACAAAGAAGGATACACAGCCAAAAAGCTGCAAGGGGGGCAGTCACACACACAAGTGTGCTATCTGATTAGTATAAATAGTTTTCCATTAAGTGTCATTAAAATTAGTCATAAAAACCAGTTTACATTCCCAGGATGTGCTTCAATTCCCAGTTTAAACTTGGTTTATACATATAAAAGGTTTTTTGCTCTTAGGTAAACTGAGAGATGACTATCAGCTTCCTCATGGAACTCCACATGTCAAACTCTTTATAACCCAGGGACTTTATTACATGCGTCTTCATGCCAGAATGCGAAATTACTGATCCAAGCTTTATTTTATTCTGCACTCACCAACCTCCATCTGAATCAGATCCAACTATACAACGCTTTTCCATATTCATTTTTTTCTAGGATGCAAATTCCTTGGATGCCATGTTCCAGCTGGGATTTATTTTCAGTCCAGATGACATTTCTTCTAAGAGTCAGAATATGCAAAGAGACCTGGATCTAATGTTTACTATAGTCAGCACTCATTTCTCAGTAAAGCTAACAGTCAAGGAACACGCCTGGTACAGGACCATTTCTGTGGATAACGTAGGATTGCTTCAGAAACAAAGGCATGGCATTTATCAGCCATCCACAAAAACTGAGTTTCTTCACTGTATTAAGCCTTAACAGCATTTTCAGAAAACTACATATTGAGAATACAATATTAATTTGTGAGAACAGAGACTTGATGCACCAACTAGGGTTAAAAGGGTTGGAATTCATCCCTACTCCATTCAGGTTTAAACCTTCAATTTCCACACTTTCCAGCAAAATAGCGTAGTGGAAACTTTCTTGTTAGCCTGGTTTCCCATTATTATAATTTTCAAAACTCATTCTTTATCTCTCACAGCACAGACAACCAGAAAGTTTCTTTCTGTGAAAAATGATCACAAATTTTCTTCTTCAAAATATAAAGCAACTCTAAAATAGAAGACATAAATTGATAGAACTGTCAACTTCAAAAGACAGATTAATCCTATATTGCCCTGAGGAAGACTCAGGTGAATCACTCAGGTGATTTCCCTTTTAAACATTCTTATGTCTGAATGAATCTTTGAAACCATTTTGATAAGCAGAGTAGGGAGGATACAACATATAATCTCTACTGGGTTAAAAGAGGTTGTCTTGCCTGCTGACATCTCAAAGAAAGAACTTTTCAGCCCTAATTTTAACCCTTACAGAGCAAAGTAGTTCAGGTGAGCACTGGGCAAACTTGCCTGACAGCTTCCAAAGCACACAAAAACTTTTATTCCATTAGAAACTGCTAAAAACAAGTTTGTCCAGATGTTGCCACATAGGCTGCAAGACATTTATAAGATGCACTTATAATTCAGAGGAAGACATTGAGGTCTGGAAAGTCACAAGAATGTATTCAATAAACTGAATTATTTAACAGCTTCTTATATTTTGATGTACTGCTTCTCCATAGGAATAGCGGGAGACAAGGTGAGTTTCCGTCAGTGCACCCAGAGGCTGGGATTCCTCAGGAAAAATCCCTTCTCTTTGAACTGTGCAACAGCCACAGTGCTATGTGCCTAGATTCTTAGCTGGCATAAAACAAAATCTTTCCATCTAATTCTGTAAAACTACATAGAGAGCCTGACAAAAACCTACTCTGTCTAAATAAGTACTAAATACATGGTGTAGTACAGTATAAATGTTTTATACATATTTATTCAACATCTTAAATTCACAAAGTGAGCAGCACACTCATCAAAAATATGTATCCATTAACATTTTTCTTGAGAAATGTTTATGCTGTACACAAAAATCCCTGTGAGAATAGTAAGATATACTGGCCAAAATTAAAAGAAACAATACTGGTTGATTAGATTGCTTTATTTATGCCAGTTAAGGATTTTTATATCGTTCATTTTACTACAGTCATCCAGATTTAACAAAGTCATTGTTAGAGGATTTTAAATGCCTTTCCCATATTTTGCAGAAAGCGTTTTACTAATAGATCAGACACATGCATAAGAAGAGTACACTTGGAATAAAGCCTTTTGCATCCATGAAACCGTCCTGTGGCTACCTGTTCAGAACATTGATTTTAGTTCAGAAAAAAAATAACCATAAACTCGTATCTTTTTCAATCCAAGCCGACATTAATTCTTCTCCTTAAAAAGCACAAAGAAACTAGGGTGAACATTTTGTATCCAAACTGAGTAGGTCAGATAAATAGCGGTTGTTATCCAAGTAAATGGTAAAGGAAATGATGCATGAACAAGACAATTGTAATGCAGCCATGGATCACTTCTGACATTTTCAATTAAGGTTTTGTTTAGTTAAGCGCTTACAAATTTTAATGAATGGTTTTGCAACAAATTAATTAAAATATTTCAAGTTTTCTTAAATTGTCTGACTTCACAAAAATGTGTTGCATTTGTCTCTTATTGTTTTCACACATTTTACTCCCAGATAACTGCACTGAAGTGCAATACTAAATTCTGATACTGAATTCTTTGCAAACTAAGTGCTCTATACAGACTTTGCAATTTATTTAGAGACTTCTGCACTTCAAGATTCTTAAATTAAAAATGATGATGAATTTGCATTAACACAGTCACTTTTTAATAATTCCATTTCAAGAAGACAAGATTATTCCATCTACATGAACGCGTCTAGTAAGAATTGAAAAGCAACTTTATAACTAAAATTGTCTTCGTAATTAAAGCAGAACCGAAGTGAATGCCTACTGTGAACTTCAGCATAATAGTTTCATCTAGCAATGCCCCCCTTCCTGGTATTTACTGATACCTGTGTCATTATGACATAGGAAAAATCTTCATGGTATTTGCTCATACTCATTTTACAGTAGTACTTGTAAAAACACTGCATCTCTGAATGTGCTACTTTGAAACTTCTCTTCTGTCTCTCCTTCCAAAATAATTTTCATTGCAGCTACTCTTGAATTTATCAGTTACCTTCAGAATGAACATCCAGCTGTTGGGGGGAGGGAGTGGAGAGGCAAAATGCCATTTTATTTTTATTTATTCTCAGATGCATCAGACATGCAGAATGCTTTTCCAATTACAGGCTGGTTCGATGGCTGATAATGAGATCCACCAGGAATGAGAATCAGCACAAAACACACAGCTTGAGATAACTTTGCTTCAGAAAAGGAAAACAAAACAAACTAAGAAAAACCTACAAACAGCAGGCTTGACAATTCAGTTCCTACTGCAGCATCTCACACTGCATTATCTTGTTCTGGAACCAACACTGCAAAACCAAAGGGAATCCACACTTCACAGGCCTCATTAAAACCATGACCACTCTGACAACAGACACCTATAAAAATACATACTTTCTTATCACAGTAGTAATTTATGATCTCTTGAAGATGCCCGCACCTGGCAACTAAACCTGTCTAAAGCACTGAAGGCACTAGCATTACACTAGCAGAATAGGAGGTAACACAGAAAGACACTCTACGACTGTGAAAAGCCACTTTTTTTCCAGTAGCATATAATCCCTTCCAGCTTTTCTGTGACCTTAGTTTAAAGACTCAAAATTAATGGAGTTACAAGCCTCAAATTAATTAATACATTCTGAAAACTCACATCAAGATAAAGCTCTCATGGTATGACAGTCAGTACACTGACAGATTAAGGTCTCGGTCTTACAATGTCATTAATGATAATTATACACAGCCTGGAGAAGAGAAGGCTCCGGGAAGACCTTATAGCAGCCTTCCAACACCTAAAGGGGGCTTGTAAGAAAACTGGAGAGGGACTTTTGACAAGGGCATGTAGTGATAGGACAAGGGGTAATGGCTTTAAACTGAAAGCGCATAGATATCGATTTAGATTAGACAGAAGGCAGAAATTCTTTACTGTGAGGGTGGTGAGGCACTGGAACAGGTTGCCCAGAGCGGTGGTGGATGCCCCATCCCTGGAAGTGTTCAAAGCCAGGCTGGACAGGCTCTGAGCAGGTCTAGTGGAAGGTGTCCCTGCCCGGGGCTGGGGGGTTGGAACTAGATATTCCTTAAAGTCTCTTCCAACTCAAAACATTATATGATATCTTGATACAATATTACGTATATAACTGCTATGATCAGCTTTAAGTGCCTCCAATGCACAAACACCAAGGCCTCATCCCAGAGATTTTTACACCTTGCTGTAAGTCCTTAGCACCATGTGTTGTCAGATAATTCTGCCTGAGGAGACTGAATTATAGGTACTAAGCCCATTAGAAAGCATTTGCAGTATTAGCTAAAATAGAGCGCTAACTCTATAATTAAAAATAACTGTATTTCAATGGCAATTTTTTCTTTAAAGAAACCAACGTAAATTGCAGACATCCACTCCTAGGGTATTTCACAATTTCAACATTTCCAAACATAATTTCTTTCAACAAGGCTTAATGTCCCTCTTGAAGCTGTTCAGGAAATTTGCCCAGGTTTCATTCACTGAAAACACAGGGGATTTGAGTCATAGCATAAATATTCAAACAGTTTTGCATTTCTTATTAAACAGCAATACATTTCTACACCATCCAAAACAAGAATAACAGAGTACCTATTCTCATTGAAATGGAGTATGTTCTTAAAAACAATGACTTTGCTTTTATTCATATCAATATAAACTTTTAAAAGTTTCAATAATGACCTACATTATTATACTTTCAAATTTACCTTTTTCTCATTGTGTCTCAAACACAGACTGAGGGGCATGCTTGTTAAAAAAGCAGGAATGTGTAATTTGTAGGTTAAGTCCCATTGATAAATCACAGTCAGAGGAGCTCTAAATCACTTTGCAAAATCAGAGCTGTTATCTATAGGGCAATTAATGCAATTTCCCAAGAAGTATGTTCCCTGACTAAATTCACGTGCATTTATGGGATGTCAGACACTATCCTCATCTATCCTCTACATCACAATTAAATACAATAGCTAAGATCCAAGGAAAAAAAAGTCCTTTCTCTCTTTAATAGCTTGATGCTGATCGCGGCATTGCAGCTATTACTGAACCAATAGCATGTTTCATATTTCAGAATCTCTGTGTACACTTAGTGGAAGAGAGACAGAGACCGGTATTAGGAGGTACACAGCTGGGGAGGTGGTCAGGAGCAATGATCAGCTTTGGGCCTTGTCTCAGCTTGGTTAAACTGCAGCTGTTTTGCAAGGTGAGTGCGTAGCATGTCCTCCAAGTAGTATTATGTGGCCATGTTACTGGGCACATCATTAGTTAACTCCACTTAAAATATTCCATGCCTCAACAGACTAAAGATGGGACAAAGGCCAGCCACATAAATTGCTGGTGCTATCCTTCAACCAAAGGCAGTGGAGGACATGGAGGTCTTTCACTTTATACAAGAGATTTAAAAAGACCAAAGCCAAAGAAAGAAGGAAAAAGAAAAACAATCAAAAGCTATTTGCAGCTTTCATTTCGGAAAATAAAAAGTTTTAACAGGAGATAGATTCGGGGCACTTTCTCCAGTTATTATTTTCTTTCTCTGGAGCACTAATACGCTATACAACTATTACAGAATTATTTCCTCCAGTAACTTTAAGCCTACAGAAGACGACCACAACCATTTTTTACTCATTTCTCTTTAGATTCCAAAATTCTAACTAAATTATATAATTTTGTGCCCTTTTTTAACCATCTAAGATAAGCTGCCAGTCTAAAATACCACACCTTACTTAATTTCTATTTACAGGATGTATCTTTTAAATAAATTATTCACTACCAGTGCCAACATGCTGACATACTGTAATATTTTTTCATGAAAAACAGTACTTTCTCCCTTGTGTTTATGCAATTAAGCAAGATTTTTTTTGCTAAGCAGAGTTTTTGTTTTCGTATTTCTCACACAGATCTACTGTAGAAGTTACCCAGCACAGCAATTCTATTTTAGTTGATGCTCCTCAAACGGAGACCACCGGACTAAGGAATGCCAGGCTCCAGGCAGCTGAAGACCAGCTAACACCAGCAGTGCAGGCTGAATGCCTTGTGGACTGAACAATACAACTTTATATGCATAAATACAGCCACACCTTAATTATTTCCACTACGGTTAAATGTAACTCCAAATTATCTCTGAGTTCTTCTTACATCCATTTACCCTTGCTGAAATCAATACAGTCTCTAAGTACCCAGTATACCCACAATGACATCAAGCCATATTTTGCACAAGCTGGACCGCTGTTTGTATTTGAAGACTGTTACTGGGTGACCATCAGAGATCAGTTTTCTTTGAAATGATCACTGAGGGTAAGACATCTGAGCCACAACTTCAAAGTCAGATAAGCTCATCTACCAGTTATCCCAGGGTGTTGTGTGTCATGGCTGACTTACTGATAAGGATTCAGCTCGGCTTCTTCCCTTAATCCTGAGCCACTGTAATCGCATTACTGAGACGGAGTGCCTAATTGGTTCTGGAAATGGTACAGAACTCCAGGAAGAGTAGGGTTGGCTTGTAAGGCCCAAGACAGAGTTCATCAGAAATAGGTATTCTCTGAGTATACACGTTCTCTGAGTATATCAAGGAATTCAAAAACAGTCTCAGGAAATTAATGGCCTGACACCCTTAAGCTGTTTTCAGATCTGCAACAGCTGTTCTGTAACAGCTGAATTGCCATCCTGGAATGACTTGGTTGCAAGTGACCTCAACAGTCCCCATCCCACACAAATTTTATAGGAATTTGAATCTTACTGGCAAACAGGACAGCAAGGTTCTGCAACTACCCAGCTGCTGGAAACAGGAGCCTTGGCCCCTTCTTCACTCTCCTGGAGAAACACATGCATTTGCTTTGGAAGATGAACGGGTCCATGGAAGTCATCAACACAGCCCATGCTCAGTGTCCACCTTTTTTGTGGGTTTTTTTTTTCCCCTTTTTTCTCACAAAAGTGACAAAAACCACATTGAGAAAAAAAAAAGTCTGAAGCTGAAATGGGGCAAATAATTGCTTGCTATTGCAAAAATATTAAGACAAAGTTAGTCCACTCAACCAACTCTAAGTTGTACATGGGTTCAGGGCTGATATAAATGGCAGATGGGAAAGAGCTGCCATTTGTTAATGACTTAAATCATCACTGTAAACTGACACTGCTCTCACACAAATGTCAAGACTATTATTCAATATTATAACCAAAATCCAAAGGAGTTAGCATATCAGACAAGATTCTTAGTCAATCATCTCCAGCATGCAGTCTCCAGCAATAGCAAAGAAAGTTACACTTTGGAAGAAAACCAGCCTCTGTCCGCAATGTATCTAATCACCTTCCAGTTGAATCACCACTCACTACTCTCTGTGTTGACTTCTTTCCACAAATCTATCCTCATCCCACTGGGAAAACTGCAATCGCAGTAAGTGGAGAAGGACCATGGTGCAGGAACACACAGCCTTTCCTCAGTCCTTCTGCATGCTGTGGATGAGGCAGATTATCTCCAAAATAAGAGGAAAGCAGCCAATGCAAATTTTATTGCTAAGCAGCTAAAATGCATTCAAATAAACAGTATTTACAGCAAAGCTCATCAATCGGCTCTTTTCAGACAAAATTTTCTTATCTATTTCAATTCAGCTCAGCAAGCACTGGCTGACATGAAAGATCAAGTGAGTGTTGCCAAGCTATGAGGGAAAGTATCAGTACCCTCACTAACGAGGAAAAAGGAGATACGACTTTCTAAAAATCATTTATTTTCTTTTTAAATAAGGAATCAATTAAACAAGACTTTACAAACAGTTTAATTAAAAGCATTCACTAGCTTTCTCTCAAGCACAGACTTGGGCAAAACTTATTTTCCCATTTATTAGATCAACAAAGTTTTAAGTACTTGTTATCTATATTACATTACATCTAATCTCCTCCTTGGACTTGTACAGCGCAAGACATCTTTGATGTCTACCTTCTGTAACACTATCTTCTATACTACCGTAAAATAAGCATGCAACGATCAACAGCTTTAATGTGTGGCCAATGTAATGTATGATTCTGACTGGCACCCTTTGGTCCTCGGAGATTTTCACTGCCCCGCACACAGGGTAGCATAAGCTGAGTGGCTGAACTAATCAGCAGGTGCTTTCACCTCATCAGCTTCCCCTGGCCCGGGAAACGGCAGACAACACCACAGCTGTGCCCGCACTGCACACATCTAGCTCCACAGATACTTGGCCCTGGCAGCAATGCATCCATTTAGCAGCACTGGGAAACCTTATTTGACACAGGCAATACAGCAAAGACCAGGAGAGATCTGAGACACAGATATAGTCACAAAAATATTTTATTCCAGTTGCTTTTTGATTAAGCAATAATGCAAAAATACACCCACCAAACATGAATTAAGCCCTGCTGCTATTAAGAGGATGACATATTTAGATAGCAATTCCAGACAGACACGGCTGGCTGTACCTTACCAAGCTGAATTGGGTAGTTAATCTAAAAGAGGAGAAATTAAAATTGGCCAGCAGAGTTGCTTCTGATGATTCCTCCTCAATTAGACATAATTATTCCAGATCCTAGCACCAGAATTTGAAGATACAGATCTCAAGTAAGCGATTCCCAACAGCTAACCAGTTTACTTTGCTCATATGTTTTATGAGGCGTGCACACTCCATGCACAAAGGTTTGGGTGACTTAAGAGAAGTTTCTTTGCAATTTGCTGGCTGCGGGAAGTTGGCTTTTACCCACGGATGGCAGATGGCATCATCAAAGCAGCACAGCTGTACCGTAAGTAACTCCTACACTAAATGAATTACTGCCTCTGCTAATGGGAGTCACTCTGTTTCGGAAACGAAAACAATGGAATCCAAAGGAAGCGGAAAGGCAACTGGGCAGCAGCGTTGGGGACCGGACTACCTTATCCTCTCTATTGCACATTCCTGGTAAATCTGCCAAATATAAGTGTCCCCAGACTGAGAAGACTCTCACAATACCAGCTGGAGAAGGCAAGGAGTTCAGGTACTTTTTGAGCTGCTCAGTACTGCTGTATTTTTCTAGCAACAGAGAAAAAACTTGGCAAGAGTTGTATCTCTTCCTTGTTGGATCTCTTATCCACAACCTCTATCACCCTCGTTACGACACTGAGGTTTCCAGCACTTCACAAATTAAGAGATATCATTAACTTCACCTACAGACTGAGAAACTGGGGAAGGTAGTGGGGCAGAAACAGGCAATGGCTTGTACACAGTCATGCAGTAAAAGGAAGAAGCATGGCTGGTTTTCATTTCTCCACTCCAAAAGCCAGAAAAGTCTGCCTCTGTTTCCTCAGTCTGCTTTCACGTTTTAGAATTTTTCTCTCGTATACATACCACCAAAAAGACTCATTCATCTATTCTTAGGCAAAACGATATGGAACTAGAAAATAGTCTCTCAGATGCATTATCAACAGCTGCTGCTGCTCTGACTGGATGAACACTCATTTTCAATTTGCTAGATTCCAGGAGGAAAAAAAAAATACTGCAGGAATAACTAACAGACTAGTTTAATTTGTCAGATTAAAAAAAAAAAAAAAAAAAAAGCAGCACAGCTGGATGCAAAGGCACACATCTCAAAAAGCCATTATGCCTTCTGTAATTTCCTTCAAGGTTTTTGTTTGTATAAACTATTTACTTTTCAAGACTATTACAATCTACAAAAGTAAAAGCACTAGAGCCATTCTGATGGCTAGGCAGACATTAAATTCACCACAAGTAACAAATCAGCTTCTTCAAAGCAAGGACAACAAAAGCAGTACCTTTAATTTATGATATTGTTTTAACATTCAACTCATTTGAAATAATGTAACAGATGTCCTTTTACTGAACCAAGAACCCCTATACCTGCAAAACATTATACTTAATTTCAGGCACAAAGGAATTTTATAAGAGTTCTTCATATTTACAAGCTAGGCTCAGAAAGTGCCACCGCTCATTAAGTTCTACCTCACAAATAGCAGCCCTCTAATCTCACCCAGGTTTGGACTGATCCCAGTAACGTGTAGTGTATCTTAAACAGTCTTTCCAAACCTTAATTCAGACCAGGTTTTATCCTGTAAATTCTCCATCAAACTCAACATTCCAACTATGGCAGTCTCTACTTCAAGACAAAAAGCATTAAAGACTAAAGTTAAATTAAAAAAAAATACTCCTGTCATTTATTTTCATCATTAAAAATTAATCTAATGTTCAAACCTCTGCATCTTGCTATGCTTTTTATCTAATGAACATACAATTACCCCTCACTCATTTAAACACTCTGGTAAAGGATGATAAGTTCATCCTTTAACCCATATTTTTCAATTTAAAAATAGCTCTAACTTCAAGTCTCTGACTTTAAGAAACATTGCTAGTCATGTTGTCCAGGCCTTCAGTAATCTGTAACAGAAACACACCAAATAAAAACATTTGACAAAATCCAACCTTGATATCATAGCCCCACCCTGACGAAAAAAGGCTTAATAAACAAACAATACCTTGCATAGCAAATACGCGGCTATTCTTATGCCACAGGCCTGGCAGTGCACATTAAGAGAAAACAAGAATAGATGAAAGTCTGACTTTGATTTATTTTTCCCTACTGGCATTCCAAAGACAATGTCAGTGCCGGAAAGAAAGAAACAAACTGATTTCTCTACTGACCAATACTTCTTCAACAAAATTCTTAACTAGATTTTGATCGCTTAGCATTTCCATTGGGGGAGACACAATCCAGAAATAAAAGAACCACCTCACTTGGTAAATTAGTAGAATCATAGAATAGTTTGGGTTGGAAGGGACCTTCAAAGGTCATCTAGTCCACCTCCCCTGCAAGGAGGGACATCTCCAACCACATCAGGTTGCTCAGAGCCCCATCCAACCTGGCCTTGAACGTTTCCAGGGATGGGGCATCCACCACCTTTCTGGGCAACCTGTTCCAGTGTTCCACCACCCTCATCATAAAAAAAAATTTCCTTCTATCAAGCCTGAATTTACCTCCCTCTATTTTAAAACCGTTATCCCTCGTCCTTTCACAACAGGCCCTGCTGAAGAGTTTCTCCCCATCTTTCCTATAAGCACCCTTTAGATACTGGGAGGCCACTATCAGGTCTCCCTGGAGCCTTCTCTTCTCCAGGCTGAACAGCCCCAACTCTCTCAGCCTGTCCTCACAGGAGAGGTGCTCCAGCCCTCTGATCATCTTTGTGGCCCTCCTCTGAATCCTCTCCAACTGGTCCATGTCCTTCTTATGTTGGGGGCTCCAGAGCTGGACGCAATACTCCAAGTAGGGTCTCTGAGAATGGAATAGAGGGGGAGAATCACCTTCCTCTACCTGCTTGTTGGCCTTTCCCCATAGGCACCTGGTAATTTAAGCTAAAGCTATCAGTGTTAACAACTGATGCTTTCTCTTCCTACAAGAAAGAATTTGCAACACATGCAAAGGTATTAATCCAGTGCTTGTTTTCAAGTAACAGATGTAATGTTGCAGAAATAGCTACAGCAAAAATTTTAAAAGCAATCCAATATCACTAGTTTGCTCTTCAGTTTGCACGAATATGGGTCTAAATGGGTCCTAAAAATTCAAAAGTATGCCACTTTGCTTGTAACATTTCCCATTCTAAGTATGAGAAAATTAAAATCAAAACCAAGGGAATGAGAGTTAAAATGTCGATTTGCTGTTATTGCTCATTTTTATGTAACCTTGGGTGGGGGTACCCCACCCATCTGCTTCTGCTCCTTTGGTTTGACATTGCCTATCTCTTATTTTTACATAATTTCCTTAGTAGCAATTTTTCCTCCCTTTTAGTAAGCAACCAAACAGTGACAACAAACTTTTCTACAGCTTCTGATGTTTCTTAAATGCCATGTTTATAAATGTAGATGCAGATACAAATTACCCTTGCCACCTGTCTCTTAAAATGCAAGGCTGCCCTTTAAATGTTTATTTTACCTCAAGTTAATCCATGTTCTGGAAGTTAATGACCGCCCTGAAACTCCTTCATAAATACCTTCCTTTCTGCAGCATTTCTTTTCTATAGAAAGTGTCTGCAGAACCTCTATAAAGATCAGTTACATGTATTAAGAGCCATAACCTTCTACCAATTTGTGCATCTTAAAAATAGAGTGAGATTCTTTGTAGCAGCTGCATACAAGGTGAGATAGCACACACTCACTAATTGAGAAATGTCATTTCTTTCTCATATTCAAAATACAAACAGTAATAAGAATGTAGAATTTCCATAATGGTGAAAAATAGAAAACTATCCACCTATTTTAAAAAAAAAATCCTCATTCCCACCATATCCTGTGTTTTGAAGTTACAGCAGTATCATCTTTACAGATTGACTTCATCAAAGCAGCTAAGATTGTCTGCACCTCGTAAACTCTTAAGTATAAATCAAGTCAAAGAGGGGGAAAATACCTCTGTCCTCTACTTACATACTGAGCAGACATTCTTGAAACAGGAAACCTTAAGGTACTTGGTCATTGAACCTGAAGTAGTGAAGAAGTGCTGAAGATTAAATAAATGTCTTGTCTTCTCTCCCACATCCCCCACCATCTACACTAACAACATTTCCCACTTCCCTAGCATATAGAATTGGTTAAGAAAGGGACTAAAAGGTGTTGAGAAGGCAAGAACAAATCAAAGCTCAAGGGAAAAAAAAAAAAACCAGCCCACAAGCTTGTCATTTACAGTTAAACCTGCAGAAAATAATAAGCCATTCTGCAGAGAGATCTGATTCATGTTCAGACATCTTAAGTGCTGTAAGTAACAAGTTGTCCGTGTGTTGCTGGCTCTTGTTACCAGGCTTCTCAGCGCTGGCACCACATGCACTGAACATGCAAAAACAACTGTTGGGAACTCAAGGCTGTCAACCACAAATACAGCAGACACTGCAAAAACACTACAAGCTCCTGAACATTTAGTCTTCCAGTCTGAAAGCATGTAGCCCACATATTTTATCTTCCCCTGCTGCCAAACAAACAGAAAATAGACTCTAAAGAAAAGATGATCTGCAGTCAGAAATGCAGAACAAATCTGCTTTTCTCCAAAGAAAAAGTGAGTGAAAGCAAATGCTAAAAACATAAAGACATCAACTTTCTGTAACTGAAGACAGCCAACACTTTCAGCTGAAAAAATAACAGACTTTAAAAAACATCTCTGTAAGTTTACAGTCTCACAGAACGCTTTCAAGTATTTCTAGGGTTTTGGTACTCCATATCAGGGACCCACAGCAGCAACAGGAAATATTTTTTGATCTTTCTAAATTAACAACAAATTTATCGTAATAGCACTAATGCTGCATTATTACTAAATTCTTCCAAGAAGGGTAAAAGCTATCTAAAGAGTGTCAAGGACGTTGACTACTGCGTATCAGCTTCAGCAGCCCAACAGCATATCAGCTCAGCAGCCAGGCCGGCCTCCCCACGCCTGCACCACCCAGCTCCGCGAGAAACGGCTGAGAGAAGGGCACGAGAGACAGCGGGCCTGGGGGCCGAGGCTGAGGCACAGCATCATAGATTTACTGGTACTGCAGCAGCAGCACTGTGTGTCACTGGTATGGTGTCACAGCCTGCATCAGGAGGCACACTACTGTCATAACAGCAGCATCACTAACACGTGCCTGCTATCTCTCTGCCTCCAACAGCCTGTAAGTCACACACAATGAATCGGGACATACCTGTGAAGGCTGGAATCACTGTAGCTGCCTCAGAGACAACCAGTTCCTCTGCTAAACGTGTGACACTCTAGCAGCTTTGAAACAAAAGTGTAGTATTGCAAGAGGTTTTAGCCCAGAAACAATTTCTAGTGCAACACACTGCCCCTACAGTGTGGCCCATGGCAACATTCCAAAGCCAAAGAAAGATCAGTCCTCAAACAGATCTAATTTAAATGAGGGACTAACCCTTTTCAGAGAGCACTAAGCAAAGGCAAAGAGGGCAAAAGCAAGATTTAGCCCACCATTACTCAGCCTTTCCCTTAGCTAACATACACTTTACTAAAACACAGCTTTCATTGCAAATGATTTAATGACTCCTACTCTTCCAGCTGCGCAGTAAGTTCAGTGCAGATCACACGGTAACCTTCTGGAAGTCGCTTTACCCGAAGGCATTCAGATATGACTGTGGTTTTAAAAATTATTCCCAAGTATTATACATGTAGGGTTTTTTAAATCAACTTATGAATAGAAGTAATAAGCAGCAAGAAACCTCAATCAGCTGGAGGACTGGTTACATTAAGTTTAGCCTCAAACTCTAAGAGGTTGACTAACTGCCTCTACAAATATTGTCTCAATCCAAGCAAGACCGGCATGGCTGCCTGACTAAAGTGACAAGGTCATTGTTTCTACCAACCAGAGCTTCTCTAAAAAAACTCATAAAAGAAATCAACACACAGGACCCAAATTGCCATTTTTGTATCATTAATGCACTGATTTAAATATTCCCACAACACTCTTACAGTTGCATCAGTAGTCTGACTTGCCACGCCACTGCTAAATCATCATTTGACTCTGAATTTCAACTCCTATTTACCTTTGGTCTCTGTACCACCATCCACCATGAAATACCATTACAACGTTTTAGGCCTTACTTGCCAATTTTGGTAAGAAAGGTATCTTCATGATAAGAAAGGTGCATCAGTAACTGCTCATCACAGCAGAGCACCTCCTGAACATGCAACACATCCAGGGAACTGCAAGTGAATTTCTACCAACAAGATGTGTAATTACTGGGCATTTACAGTAAAACTTTTCCCACTTAAGATGATACTGTGCTGCTGTTATGGGTGGAAGAACAGATCCTCCACCACTCAGAACCCCTTCAATTTATTTGAGTGACCTCGCTGTGATCAGTGATAATGAGGAGAATATTGATGGCTACAAAGAATGTTTTCACTCAAATGCTACCCACTTAGAAGCTTTTAAATTATTAGTAGCTGGTCACCTGAGGTAACGAAGGTGCCATCCTTAGCAGTAACTGAATTTTCTATATTTGTAAGATAAGCTGAATGTGAGTAGAAAACTCACTTAACATATGCTTTTAAACTTTGATGCTTTTGCTCCCTGAACACCTCCAAATCCATTCTCTTAGTACTCCCATAAATCTCCTCTTTTGTCTTAACTCACAATGTCCTCTACACTCAGAGCAGGTACTTTTCTTGCATCTCCCTAGCACTATTTTTTCATAACTCCTTCTTAGGGTGGTGACATCTAATATTGGTGTGGTCTCAGCCTGCCCAATATATTTTTCCTATCTTTGTTGGCCTTAGCATATCTTACAGCAACACCGAGAGACTTCAGTAAGGATTCATGTCCTTTTTATGCTAATACATCTTTCTTCATTTCTTTCAATAGGTCTCATGTAAACTTCTGCAGCAAGATACCTACTAACACTCTCAGTAAACAGCAATCGAGAGGTCACAACCCAATTTGTCACCTAAAAGAAGGAACAGAAGCCCAAAACTAGATTGTGAGCCAACAGAATATTCTGTTAATTGTCAACATTTGGTGTTTCAGAAAAAGAACAAGGAGAGAAGGTGTATATTAAAGCTACAAAAAGTTCACTCTACATTGTAACACTTTGGCTAATTTTTTACTGGTCCTTAACATTAGTTTAATCCTTACTTTACTCTAGATCTCGGATATAAAGAGTTAATGCTAACAGAGAAATGATGCGCTCCGCTCTTTCATAAGCTAAAAATAAGTTATACCATAAAAGACTTCATAAATAAATCCTGAAGACCCTCTTAGGCCCCCACTCAAGTACCTTTTCTGGGACCTTAATAAGGGCACGATGCAGAAACAATACAGTCCATCAGCTCCTGCTGTGAATAACACTTGAGTACTCCATCTTCTATAATTTTAAAGCATGTTACACAGGCTCATCCTCCCCAGTACTTCCTCCTCACACACCTCAGGTGACCTGCTAATGATCTGCCCACTTGGTTTCTCTGTTTATATTTCACACAATATGTTAAACTAGAAAAGTAACAAAATTTTGAATATAAAAAAAATAAAAAGGGGTATTTTGAGTAGGCACTTCATATGACAGGCTGCTTTTGCTTAGTGACAAATATTCTTCTTAGCTGATTTTTCCACTTATTATCATAACACTGCTGCCAAATCACTGATGAGGAATAGCAGGTGAGGATAACTAAACATACAGACAGAAAGAGAAGAAAGGCATATCTTGAAATCATACCAGATCTTACCTTATTTCTTTTGGCTTCACAGATTCAAGAAACACTTTGACAAAGCATAATCTTTCTAATAATTCTGTATTACTAAAACAAGTCAGTTTTAAAGTAACACGTGGTATTGTGCACACTAATGTAATTAGCATCATTCAGAAAATTTGTTTGTAATGCTATACCTCTTTAAAACAGGGGGAAAAGGCACGAAGCCAGCTATGTACCGCATAAGGGTACGTTAGCAAGACCAAACAGTAGCAGTTACCCAGCTGTATGCTATTTGTTCCTTGTCTTCCAGGCCTCAGTCCAAAAAATCCTTTCAATAGCAGCCTAACTTCATAGCTACTCATACACTTAAAGTCAGCAGAAGCACTCAGCTCTCTCAAAATGGATACCATCAAATATTTTACTAGATCAAGACAGGTCTAAATCAACAAATAATTATTCAAACACCTTTACTTCAATAATCTGTAACAAATTACTTTCTGCAGTGTTGTTCCATAGGCTACATAGAGCATCCTAGGAGAAGAGTTGCAGTTTTTGTTTAGAAGCATGTTTGAAGGTGTTCAAAATACAGTTTCATATGTTTTCTAACATTTCATTTATCTCATATGGGATATCAAATGACAGGCAGCAGAATACCAGAATAATGTTTGTTTTTTTCTAAGAACTGTGACATCCCTTCCTCTAAAGCTTACAGATCTACAGACCAACAGTTAGTCGTGTCTTCCTTCACAGGTTCCCATACTTAATAAAAATGGATCCCCAGTATGCAGCATGAGAGTAAAAACAGCATTGCAACAAGAGCAGTGAGACGCTCCCTCTGAATGCACAGCAACCTATCAGGCCCAGAATCACACATTCAGTGCACTGAGGCTTCTATGCTTCTTCCAGAAATGAAGGCAGCACATTGTTAGTAACAGCCTAAGGCAAATGGAATGACATCATCAGCATTCTCCTACAGACATCATTGACTTCTCAATCACACTACTACTTATTATTTTTTCGCTATCTTTTGTAAAATTTAATGTACATTTAGATTAAATATGCACAAGGGCATTACACAGCAAAATCTCAAGCAAGCTGCATTTCTATGCAAGCATTCATCTTCTCTACAGGAAACCTTTTAGGTGTATACAGCCTTATCTCCCCATCTGTAGTGAAATCTCACAAAAAAAAAAAAAGTAGAGCGCTTTATTAGTTTTCTGGCTGATCTTCTTTTTAGCAAATAGATTTTCATCCTTTGTGGCAGAAAGCAGATCATATGAAAGAACATGTGAAGAAATGCAATTCTGAGAAACAAGGAATAATAAAAATCTAAGCTATAAAAAAGCCATTTGAAATAAAAGTCTAACAACATCTAGGAGAGACAGCAGCTTAACTTCATTTACTTTTCATTCCTAAGCTGCAGACATATTTGAGATGCACAATTCTGACTGAGAAAAATTCAGAGTACCTAGTGATGTATATTCAAGAGTCACTGAGACAGTAATATCTTTTTTTTTTTTTGTAATATAAAGCATCATCAAGAAAGCCATACTGAAGAGTGAGTCACCCTCTTTTGCATGCCATCCTTAGCTGTCAACACTAGCATTAGCTATATAAAGAAAGATGTAATATTAAAAAATCCATTTAAATTAGAGTTTCTTCAAGCAAAACATGAATAAGCACAGGTCAGATTTACATGACACATGGATGGAACAGTGACTAAAAAACCCAAACAAAATTATTACTACCTCAGATATTTTCACAAGTTAATGTGAGAAGATCAGAGAAGTGCATTTTGTTTGTTAGCCAGGCTATCAAATTTGTACAAAATATCACTGATTCCAAAAAGATCTGGCAGAAGAAATGTTATGCTATAGATTAGCTTTGTAGGTGCCTATCCAGCATGGTAAGGAGCAGAAGTTTACATGGATCGAAAGGGAGGCTGGACAAGTTCAAGGCATGAAAAACCACAGGCAGTTATTAAACAGAGAAACTACACTTATCTCAGTAAATCCTGAAAATGGTTGGAGTCTCAGAAGGAAATGGAAGGCATTATCATGCATGCTTGCTCTGTTCATGTTTTTCTTTCTTCTTGTTTATAGCTGCTGCTCAAGACAGGACATCTTTTGCCTGATCCTGTACAGACTTTCTTATGTTCTTAGGTAAGGAAAAGTGGTGTAACAGGAAAACAGACTGGATAGAAATACTACAAAGAGTACACCACTGCCTACAAAAGATACAATCCAGACGGAAGTCCCCAAAATTTCCCAGATTCTGTCACTGCACAACACTTGATTCAAAATTACTTTCAAATCTAATGAGAGTTGGAGGCAATCTGAAAAATCTCAACTGGCCTCAGCTTCTTCCCATATGAAGAGACAGGTAAGGAAGCCTTCTGTGGCTTAACGCCATTGTTGAAAGGAACTGTGCACATAGCAAGGCCAACACTAAAGGACCCTCTAATCTTGTCTGCATTCTTTTCTGTCCTCTCGCCCCTCCACTTGCTTCTTTTATTTGCATACTATGATTTGTTTGCTGCAGTGTAAATTGTTCAGGGCAGGAGCTGTCACTGATGTTTGTAGAGGGCTTCACACAGAAGGCAGCATTCAGTGGAAGCATCTGGCCTCTACCAAAACAGGAACGACAGAAAATAGGATGGAATAGCAGCTGAGGGTAATGGCATGTTGGTATTCTGAATTCTCTGAAAGCAGCATTAGACCTAACATGAGCAGCAGAAAGATTAATAATGCAGAAGGCATTTTACCTCTGACACATGGCTACATGTCTCACATTCCAACCCTTTCTTAAAACTCACTTTTTCTGAAAGGTAATTTGTTCATGCTCCACAGCATCACTTCTTCTATACTAACAAAAATCAGCTGCATAATGAAGTCCAAGTTTTGGTTTTATTGTTAACTGAACGCTCATTATCTCCAGCAATATCCAAATGTCTCTCCTGGTAGCTTCTCTCTTTCATGTCTCTTGTTGCTCCATTTTGTCTTCAGCCTAACTGAATACAGTAAATCCATCAACAGGGCTCTTCTATATCTGCATGTAAAGTAAACTTAAGACCTGAGCTACTGTTAATTCACTTTAAATTCATATTATTGCACAGAAGGCAATACAATTGGAACAGTAACAGGGCATCACAGTAACACCGGGGGGGGGGGGGGGGTTTGCTGCTACTGACTCCAGATTAAGATTCTTTTTTTTTTTTCTTACAGCCTTGTGTTCATAGCATTTCTAACTTCAATATTCTACAGTTTTCTTCTCCTACTCATAGAAAAGTCCAGGTTTAGCGTTTCCTTAGATCTCAGTCTGGTACCAAAATTAGCCAGTGAACATTGTTTTGTCTCTGATCAGAATGTTCAAAGACAATTCACAGAAGAAACACTATGGTCTGTCTTTAAAGCACATCACAGGAAAACTGTGTTTTCACTGTTTAAGAAAAAAAAAATCTTCTTGCTCTAAGTCTTGGTTTCCATCACAATATACTAAAAAGTAAAAATAACACACTCCTAAACTTAGCTACTTCGACAACACTGTTGATGCAACATCTTTACTTGTTCTGGTGATATTCTTAGAAAGTCAGAGATGTCTTTAATTTGCTTAAATTCTCATGTACCAGTGCAGAAATTCAGGACTCATGTAATTTCATTCATCTTTGTGAAGCTACACCAATTCACATTAGCTCTAAATTTAGCTTACAACTGAAAGCTGCGCTCTCCTATAGCTCCCAGATTTCTGAACAACTTTCCTTATGAACATTTTCGAAATTTCTGGGCCTTGTTATTCTTCAAATCCCATCTGTGCTGGCTCTTATAACACTTATATGTTATCAAACAGAAGTAGATTCCAACAGCTCTATATTAATATACCATCAAAAAATGTTCTTTAAATTGGTGGTCGGTACCCTGCTCCCCAGGTAAAAGCAAACAAGAGTTGCACAGCAGAGCGGAATTAAGCTCTCAAACTCAGTTCAACAAAAACCAAATCATCTACCCCTCCGCCTCTCCCTTCTAAACTCTGAGATTTGTGTACAAGTAATCTTTTGGAGAAGATCCCTAAGAAAACAATTCTCAAATCCTCTGGCATACAAGGGCTGAAAATACCATGGCTAAAGAGAACTTGCCTGATTTGTCTCCCAAATTTCATACAAAGCTTTTTCTTTCCAGTTGCATAAAAGTTAGTGTCTCTTCTTCTGTCATACATGGCATTTTTAGCATACTTTTAAATAATAAAGCGAGCAGAAAGGAAAATATTACATGGCCTATTATTAGCAGTTTTTAACTCGCTCTCTCCCTATTCCTATTCTGAAGATCATCCATACACCTCTCTGAAATATGCACAAGCAACCACGGAAGTAAAAAATTTGATCCTCTTCAGATCTCAAGTCTTCACTCTCTGCTGTACAGTTCTTTTGTAACACTTTAAAGAAAAAAAAAACCAAACACTTTTATTTAAAGAAAAAAAAAAAGGGAGATATGGTTTGCCTTTCTAAAGCAATTAGACAGCAAGAAGTGGCTGCCACACAGTCAAACTAAGCAACATTAGTTTATGAACAACCAGCTGTCTAATAAAACCATAAGACCTGCTTGCCACGTGAACAGAATGACAAAGATAAAGCTTTCAAAGCAGTCTCTTTAAAACTCTAGAACATCTCATGCTATTAGAGGGAAAATGACAGCAAGAGAAGCTTAAAAACAAAAAAAAAGATGAGTGGATTATAGTTAACACTGACAATTGGAAGGCTCTCAATATTTCCAAAATAAAAGGTATTGTCTCACCTGATTTAGTGACATCCATGCCCAAAAGTAGTAAACAAAAAAAAACAAACTCTGCACTAAGCTGTCACTCTCTCTCTCTCCCTTCCCTTTTTACAAATGCGGAGCTCTCCTCAAGCTTGCCAAATTGGTTATGGAAATTGATTTCTGAAACGTCAAGCAAAACACTGACATGGATTTGTGTCCTTATGGTGGCAGAAACTTGGGATGGATGCCCTAAGTGAGCACAGAGCGCCAGACCGGTGAGCAGTGATGGAATTTGGACCTCCCTTTCCCCGAGCAGTCTGGGGAAGCTTGGCTGGCAGTACAGCTTGTCCAGTCTGCCAGCGGGGCTGGGAACTACAGGCACCATCTGCCCCCTCTCATTCAGAAGTGTGAGCATCTGAAACAAAGGATCCAGTCAGAGCACCAGAAAAAGATTGCAGCGGGGAGCTGAATCCATACTGATTGGCATAGTACTACAGTTCACCTCATTCAGGTACTTACGGGCCTAGAGCTAAGAGGGAGCTGCTATTTCAGACCAGTGATGTCTGATGCAATAGGCTTTACACTAATGACATACAACAAAAAGTCTTAATAACTATAATGCACTGCTTGTCAAGGGCTGTAAGGCTGATCTGTCACCAGACACAAGAATCCAGTGATCTCATCGGATGTCATACTCTTGACAAAAATACAAACAGAGAAAAAAATAAAATATCTTGGCATTTATACACCACTTAAGTAACACAGAGCAGTTTTGTATACAGGAATTGTACCCATTTTACAGAGCTGCAAATTTACAGACACTTGCCCTATGGGTGGATACATTGAGAAAAGAGCGTATTTTACATAGCCCTTACGATAACACAGAAGTCAAAAATGAATCCAGAGCATAATAAAGCCACAAGAAAACTCAAAGATCACACTAACTGTATTTATTTGTTACAGCTGCTGTCAAGCTCCTCAGCTTAAAATCAAAACCTGATAATAAGAACATATTACAAATCTCACGAAGGAAAATGTTTTTGTTAAAACAGGGTAATTTTAAGACTCATCTGTTGCCTACAGGATATTCTTAAGCAACATTATTCAACTTATTTTGTAATTTGAAAATATTAGAAGATACTAACTTTCCTTAGCCTCCCATTTCATCATCAAGATCTCCTACTGTAGTCCAGATATTTGTGTTGTAGCTTCTCCAAAGCAAAACGTGCATGTGGCCAAAGTATCCAGTCTTTGGACACGGATCTAACTACAGCTCAGCTGCCAACGCTTCTGTCTCCAGCTGACTTCTGCTGAGGAATGAAACACCAGACCTTGTAATGACAACCCTGAAGACATTTTCAAACACAGGGCTACCTCTGCAGTGTTTTTTGCATCCCCACAGCAATTTTACTTTTATCTGCGTGTGGGCATTCAGTACCCTTACTGAGATGAAGCAATGCAGTAATTAGGACATATTTATCCAATCAAAGGAAGGTAATTTGCTTTCATTTTCGTAATGGAAGGAGAGGGGTAGTAGGTGAGGAAAGAAGTGAATGCTGAGCCTGCCAGAACTTTTTTTTTCCCAAAGCAATGAAAAAAACATTCTTTCAGAAAAATACAGGGTTGAGTCAGCAAATTCAGCATCTGCATTATAACTTTCCAGCAGGTTACACACCACAGAGTAAATCAATGTAAAGAAATACTCCATATAGAGGATAATATTGCTGGAATACTCTCTACAGAACAACTCCAGAGGGAAGATACATAAAAGATGTCATTATTCGGAGCAATTATGTCTATATACCCACAGACGAAAATAAATGTGAGGAAATGCATGACAAAAAACTACATTATATAGAAAAATATATTATGTGTCTATATGAATATTATACTAATATGATATTAATATTATAATATACATGCAATATATTATATGTATATGTTTATATATGCAGATTAAATTAAATTTTGGACCTGGACAGGCTGGAGAGGTGGGCCCGTGCCAACCTCATGAAGTTCAACCAAGCCAAGTGCAAGGTCCTGCACCTGGGTCGTGGCAATCCCAGGCACAAATACAGACTGGGCGGAGAATGGATTGACAGCAGCCCTGAGGAGAAGGACTTGGGAGTGATGGTGGATGAGAGGCTCAACATGAGCCGGCAATGCGCCCTTGCGGCCCAGAAGGCCAACCGCGTCCTGGGCTGCATCAAGAGGAGCGTGGCCAGCAGGTCGAGGGAGGTGATTCT
>WHYT01016086.1:161043-206167 GCA_009806455.1 Tetrax tetrax
TTGTGATAGGACAAGGGGTAATGGGTTTAAATTAGAAGGAGGGAGGTTTAGATTAGATATTAGAAAAAAATTTTTCACAATGAGAGTTGTAGAGCACTGGAACAGGTTGCCCAGAGAGGTGGTGGACGCCCCATCCCTGGAAACGTTCAAGGCCAGGCTGGATGGGGCTCTGAGCAACCTGATCTAGTCAGGGAGGTCCCTGCTTCTTGCAGGGGGGTTGGACTAGATGACCTTCGAAGGTCCCTTCCAACTCTGACCATTCTATGATTCTATGATTCTAAATATGTTACATATATTAAATACATATCAAATCTGTGTGTAACATGAAGAAAAGGGATGCAAAACTACAGTGCAACAAGCAGTCATTTTCTAGGCAAAAGCCCAGCAGGTAAAAGACATTAAGCCCTAAGAAATCTTAAAGAAAAGCTCCAGCAGATTTTTTTCACACCATCACATCAGATTAGCAGTGTGAACAACTGCAAATAGAGAAAAGGTTGAATGTGGAAATCAATATTCTCAGCCAAAACAATAAGCAGAGACTATCAGGCTTGTGGAATACAGCTGCAGCCCTGTATATTAATTCAGACATGGTGCTGTCAGTGTCCAGTGACGCTGAAAACAAGGATTGACTTGTTTTCCTCAGCACTGTCAAAGACTGGCTGTATTTTACCTAACACCACTGCAAACCTTTGGGAAATATGCTTACAGCACCTCTTTTAGTAACTCAAAATCTGAGAAAGTCAGCTTTTCAGCAAGGCAAAAGGATGACAGAATAATTCATCAGAATATTTAATAAATACCATGTACAATAAAAAAAAAAAATCACACAAACCTCCTGTAAGCCTGCAATATGAATTTCCAAATATTTTGATAATATTGATCACAAAAACATTATCATCATCATCCTCAAACTACAGATTCAGTTACCACGTGGTAAACTTATTCAAGATGGCAGATGGAGTTTTCTATTCCATTTTCTTCCCGAGCAGTATCCTGACATTAGGTACAGCCTGGCACTGCCAGTTTAACTTTCATGAGAAGCTCATTCAACTCCACAGATCTTTTAACTATTTTTGAGAAAATCTTTTATGTATGTAAATCTCACAGATCAATTTAAACACAGCTACAAATTTACACTCATCATATCTGGAAAAATTCTCATCTCTGAAACTGCAGAAGGAAAAATAACCCCACCGCCCTTCCCACCCTCCCCTCAAAAACCCAACAAACCCAATTAGTTTCCAATTAATCCCTTCTTTCCTCAGAAGCTGAAAAACCTAATAGGAAGTCATAACCTAATAGGAAGTTTATTACTAGTCTTCAAATACAGACTATGGATGTTTTGGGAGTTCTCTAATTTTCAGAAATGTTTATGACGATTTACAATTACCAAGTATAGAGCCAAATAGTAAATGAATGAAAAAGTAAAGCTGATTTTCTTCTTACTAATTGCTTACCAAAAATTATGTCCAAAACTAAATGCCACGGGATATGTACTGAAATTTTTAGAGAAGCTGAATAGGTCAATTACATTTTTTTTATTTTGTACTGAAATTTTCATGTTCAGGAACTGAAAAAAAGTTTAAAAATAACGCCTAGCAAGAAAACATTCCCTTTTCTCCACAAACTTCCTTTTGTGCTGTAATTTCAATTTTCCCTTTGTAATATTTTCAAATAAATACAGTAAGAAAGAATGCAACATTCTAACTACAATTTCTTTGCAAAAGTTCAAAGTTAAAAAATGGCCTGACCATTTAAAAGTATTTTCCTTTTAATAAAATTACACACACCAAAGTCTATAAAATGGATGCAGTCCATCATGATTTTCTTCATAAAAATATATATGTTTTTTTAAATATATTTACCAAGCATTAAACTCAAATCATTTGTGTAAGTGCTACTGGTTTTCGCTCCAGGTATCTGTATCATCAACCCAATTCCTCTTTTCTAACAACCAGCGTCCGGTATCTCATTCGCTGTGCAACTGACTTTGGATAATTCTGGGTAGCCAGGAAACATACCATTACAATGGTACTTTGGAAAAGGAAGAAAGGTTGAACCAAAAACCAACTCTAGACCTTCAGTAAAGTCAGGTCTTGGGGGACTTCTTTATTTGTCTTTGGTTTTGTTTTATTTTGAAACACTGGTGTAATTGTGGTTTCCATTCAACTTGGTTGTGTATTCACCCCTTACTACACCTTTGATAAAAGTTACCGAAGAACACATGAAGTTTCATCTCTCTGTCTATACCACCACTCTATTATTTTTCACCACCATTTTTCAAGTAACACCAGAGTCAAGGAACATAACAGTAGTAAGCTGAAGAGAACAAAGCACAGGCAGCCTTTACTCCTAATCTGTAAATGATCTGTCTGCTCCCCGTCCTGTCTCACACAGTGCCACCAGTGCTGTTAGCAGTCGGCCAGATTCCAGAGAGCACGCTTTCAGACAAAAGCAGAGATGAGTAGACTGTATTTTTCCATATCAGCTTAGCTCTTTCCACGTAGAGCTTCTGAAAGCAAAGCAGCAGTCACCATGCTCCTCTGGCCTTTGCGCATCCTGGGCTGTTACACTTGGACATGACCACACACCCGGGTACAACTGAGCCTTTTCTCCTTCTTTGCCAGGTAACACTGCCACGGGGAAATGACTGTAAAGCAAGGCAAAACCAGGCTGGGAAAAGCAGACCAGACAATCCCAGGCTTAGTCTGTTAGGCCACACGCCTCAGACTGCAGCAAAACACACGAGTGGCCAGTGCTCGCCGATCTGGATCAGCCTGCAAGGCTTAGCCAGGAACTGGGTTAGAGTTACATAAACCCTAATTCAAAAAGGATTTCAGCCTCATTGTCTGCTTCAGCTAACACAATTACAGAAGAAGCTTTGCCAATACACTGAAAAGATTTCTTCTTTGCAAATGCTCCCATTGCATTTAAAGTCACAAGGAAATTAGGACAGAGACAAATGATGCCCACTGTCTAGGCAAAGTTTCCCAAAAGTTGCAGAGATGTAGAGGAGTTTGGGTTCATCCAGCAAATGATGAGGAAGTGAAGCCTACTAAAATTTACAATGGACAAAAGAAAAAAAAAAAAAAAAAAAAAAAAAAAAGCTTTTTTTCCCAGGAACTGTCAGCATTCACTCTGTTGACTGAAATGCAGGGGTTATGAAACATGACTTTGAAATAGTTTTAGTTAAAGCTGCTACAAAAGCCTACAGTAACTGCCTATTTACCATAAAAGCATGTAAACAAACTAACAGATTGATTAAAAAAGCACAAATAACAAAAAAAAAAGCTATCATATTCTCAGCTTTCATTGGTTCGAATGCCTCAGGAGGTTTGCAACTAAGCAAAATGAATCAAAGAGGGAGCTACAGACTCTTTCACAACATCATCAGCTAGCCAGCACACCTTTTCTAACAGAGATATACTTTCCCACAGGATTTGCAAACAGCATAGTGTCCCACAGAAAACCTGTCAGAATACCACTGAGAAAAGATAGATCCCAACTTCAGCACGCTACTGGACTTCACAAGCCAAACCTAAATGTCTCTTAAGCTCTCCATCTCTCACTTGTTCAAGGCACTGTCTATTCCACAGCAAGAAGGAGCTGGAGTCTGCCTGTCTCAGGTTCCACAGGCAAGGGCTTTGGCTAAAACTTTCAGACATAGGTACAATATCAAACCAAATAACTTTGTTATTGAATATGTTAATATTCAAATCCATAATGCTGCTCTCTCTCACACTTATTGTTTAAAAGTTATTTTGACTAGGAGAGGCGTAGTTGTCCTGTTTTATGGAAACACACAATTGATTCATACATGCAAGGGATGCTTGAGGAATGAGCCTTCTGGAGCACAATTTTGCAAGTGGGTTCTGTGGAAAAAAAATGACACCTGAAAAATAATGTATATCAATCCCAGTTGTAAGAGCTGAATCAGAATTAATCTATCTCCAACATTTGGCGTATTTGAAACACATAGCATTGTTATTTCTAGCAATAATTTCAAGTGCTACTGATGGTCTACACATATTTAGACACTTATGGAAGACACACATATTATTAACTATCGAATCGAATCTGAACAGGGATATAAAAAGTAACAAGAAAAGCTTCTACAGGTATGTAGGGGACAAAATAAAGTCCAAGGAAAATGTAGGCCCCCTCCGGAAGGAAACCGGTGTCCTGGTTAGCCGGGACATGGAGAAGGCTGAGGTACTCAATGACTTTTTTGCCTCAGTCTTCACCGATAAGGGCTCTTGTCTCTCCACCCAAGCTGTGGAAGGCACAGGCAGGGACTGTGAGGATGAAGAACCGCCCACTGTGCTCGAAGAGCAGGTTCGGGATCACCTAAGGAACTTGAAGGTGCACAAGTCCATGGGACCTGTTGAGATCCATCCGCGCGTCCTGAGGGAACTGGTGGATGAAGTTGCCAAGCCACTTGCCATCATATTTGAGAAATCGTGGTGGTCTGGTGAGGTCCCCAGTGACTGGAAGAGAGGGAACATAACCCCCATTTTTAAAAAGGGGAACAAGGAAGACCCGGGCAACTACAGGCAGGTCAGCCTCACCTCTGGGCCTGGCAAGGTCATGGAGCAGATTCTCCCGGAAACCATGCTAAGGCACATGGAGAGCAAGGAGGCAGCTGGTGACAGCCAACATGGCTTCACCAAGGGCAGATCGTGCCTGACCAATCTGGTGGCCTTCTATGACGGGGTGACAGCATCAGTGGACAAGGGACGAGCAACAGATATCATCTACCTCGACTTGTGCAAGGCATTTAACACTGTTCTGCACAACATCCTTCTCTCTAAACTAGAGAGGCATGGGTTTGATGGACGGACCACTCGGTGGAAAAGGAGTTGGCTGGATGGCCGCACTCAGAGAGTGGTGGTCAATGGCTCATAGTCCAAGTGGAGACCGGTCACCAGTGCCGTCCCTCAGGGGTCCGTGTTGGGCCAGGCCCTGTTCAACATCTTTGTCAGTGACATGGACAGTGGGATAGAGTGCACCCTGAGCAAGTTCACTGATGACACCAAGCTGTGTGGTGCTGTCGACATGCTGGAGGGGAGGGATGCCATCCAGAGGGACCTGGACAGGCTGGAGAGGTGGGCCCGTGCCAGCCTCATGAAGTTCAACCAGGCCAAGTGCAAGGTCCTGCATCTGGGTCATGACAATCCCAGGCACAAACACAGGCTGGGCAGAGAATGGATCGAGAGCAGCCCTGAGGAGAAGGACTTGGGAGTGATGGTGGACGAGAGGCTCAACATGAGCCGGCCATGTGCCCTTGCGGCCCAGAAGGCCAACTGCATCCTGGGCTGCATCAAGAGGAGTGTGGCCAGCAGGTCAAGGGAGCTGATTCTCCCCCTCTACTCTGCCCTGGTGAGACCACACTTGGAGTACTGTGTCCAGTTCTGGAGCCCCCAACATAAGAAGGACATGGACCAGTTGGAGAGGGTCCAGAGGAGGACCAATAAAGATGATCAGAGGGCTGGAGCACCTTTCCTATAAGCACAAGCTGAGAGAGTTGGGGCTGTTCAGCCTGCAGAAGAGGAGGCTCCAGGGAGACCTGATAGCGGTCTTCCAGTACCTCAAGGGGGCCTACAGGAAAGATGGGGAGAGGCTGTTCAGTAGGGCCTGTTGTGATAGGACAAGGGGTAATGGGTTTAAATTAGAGGGAGGTAGATTTAGATTGGATATTAGGAAAAAAATTTTTCACAATGCGAGTTGTAGAGCAGTGCAACAGGTTGCCCAGAGAGGTGGTGGATGCCCCATCCCTGGAAACATTCAAGGCCTGGCTGGATGAGGCTCTGAGCAACTTGATCTAGTGGGGAATGTCCCTGCTTCTTGCAGGGGGGTTGGACTAGATGACCTTTGAGGGTCCCTTCCAACCCTAACCATTCTATGATTCTATGATTTACTAAAACAGAGTGCTAGTCAGAATAGAGAAATTGCTTCACAGCAGTTTGCCTGTAAGTTTCACATCTGCTATATTCAAATAATTGTCATGCATGCAAACTGCCTGGCAGGCCTCTCATTTGGGGCCTGCCATGTGCTGCAGGAACACACTCACTCTTACAAAATGCATTAGTAGATTCATGATGGGTCTCTTGAGTACTCTTTTCTCAAAATGTAAAACAGACTTTTCAATTTTCACATATGATACTTTTATAATTATAAACTGATTAACATTCTTGCTCTCCAGTACTGGTCATAGCACAACTCTTGATGACCACAAAGATATTCACCTGTACCACACAGTGAAATCTATCTTCTGTTTAGTCATTACATTTCTACATCATTACTATTCTTTTCCAATCAGAACCGTATTTAAATAGACAGAAGATTTGGGAGGTCTTAATGACAAAGTGAAAACAACTGAGAGAAGAGCAGCCAACCATAGTAAAGGCCCACCAGTGAGTCCCATTAGGATATCATATAAGAATTTAGCATTCTCTCATGAAAACAAGCAAGACTTTCACACATGGGGAGTTCAGGCAGAAAGATTAAGGACCTTAAAAGTTTATGTCAGAACACAGAACTGATGCAAACCTGGACAAAGACTTGCTGTCATCACTTGAACCAACCTTTGGAAAAGTGGAATTGCCTGGATACCTCTGTGAAAAGTAGAATGACATCTAAGTCAGCTGTGGCAGTATTAGCAGATTCTGAGAGTAAAGATAAAACAAGTACACATTACTTCAAGCCTTAGCAAGGTCTGTATTTAACTCAAAGAAAAAAAAGGCTGAGGGTTCCAAGACACTGTAATAGAATGCTGTGCTAACTGAACTACAAAGCCATGACACTGGGGTTTTTTTTGTGGTTTCTGTTCACCCCAAATCACATTAAATGTGCATTTCACCATGGCATGAAGTTCAGCTGCTTAATCTACAAAGAGATCTCATTTTTTGGCAGTATGTATATACTGCCAAAACCACCGTCTACCTCAATTTAACATTCTCACCACCTCGAAAGCTAAGCAAGAAAGGAGAATATCAACTTGAAAAGCTAATGTGCTCAGAACACTATCAGTAAAATTGTATTTTGAGAAGAACAAAGCTCTGACAGAATTTTTAGTTTAAATATGCCAGTATTTGTTTTCACAAATCCAGTTACTTCTCTATAGCATGACTTCCCATACCCTATGGTTTCAGCCACATAGATGTATTCCAGATATAAGATGCAACTAATTAGTAGCAAAGTACTATAATGCTAAAAAGGAAAATAAAGGACATCTGTTAATAGTAAATAACCAAGAGAGAAGAGTTGGTAAGAAAAAAAAATCTTCAGCTTAAAAGGATGAGAGAGTAAATTCTTATTTCAGAAATGAGAAAATAAGTTTCTCAGAACCCCACAATGTGAATGGAAGTAGTAGGGTACCAGGATTCCTGTGGAAGAAGCCTTACAAATAAGTATGAGATGATCACTGAGCTATAGATGGAGTCTCAATTCAAGGAGACATCAAACTGGGACATGTTAGCCATTTACTAAGCTAACAGTTGATCTCCAGAAGGCAAGTTTTCCCTTGATATACTGCAGCCTTTAAGATTAAGCTATTTGAATTTACTCTCAGAATTTTTAGCCTGAGGGCTTACTGGTGTCACAGCTATTTTAAAATAGGAATCAGCTACTGCACAGAGATAATGCCACTGCAGCATAAACACCTGCCAGCTAAACTGACAGCTCTTCAAATACGTTTCTGGACACCAATCCCAAAATTGCTAGTGGCAGCTGAGTTAAGCTGGAGGTTCACATATGGGCCACATGAGGAGCCTGACATATAAAAACAGTTTTCTCTCTCAGCCTGAAGTTTCACTGCTAACAAGGTTCAGAGAAGTAAATTACGTACGAACAAATTCCTGCAGTTTGCAAATAATTTTTCATTTAAACTAATTAGCCAGTAAGAATCTACAAATCATGTCCTAAATTTAATCTTGATTTGACAGTCGTATCAGTATACAAACACCACTCATGCATACATGTAATACAGTATTATTGCTGCCTAGGCAGCCTCAAGAACCACCATGACTTTCCCAAGCTCAACAGAGACACAAATGTAATGTGGTGGTGTTTGGTTGATACCAGTGGTGTGACATTACAGTTGAGCTGAGCAATGACAAGCATGCATTTTCTGTATTGATCTCAAAATATAACAGCCTATGAACCTACAGTGAAGTGCAAAACCAAAATTAATAGTATCTTCTAGTTATACTGAGGAATTTGCTGCAAAACTGCCACACATCCCCTCAGTGAACCCAATTGTTCTGAATTTTCCCTCAGGATTTCTGATTAAATAAATAGTGACATCAAATTAAAAAAAAAAAAAAAAAGGTTTTATCAATTCAAACTAAATAACCATAACAGGGAAATGATAGGATTAGTGTGGCAATCCCTGCCCTCTCACCTTCTTTGTTAATCAGTTGCTTCACCACACATAAAATGAGGTCACACTTATTCAATCCACTCTTTTTCTGAGAGACCACTATCTACTGAAAAATTTATGCAAGCCTGTTAAGTTTTGCAATGGTAAAAGAGTTGGAGTGCAGTAGAGAAATCAAGTGCAAGATTCTTTGGGGCAAAATTCACATATTTCAGGTATTACTACCAAAATAAGCTCAATGCACAAAGAAACAATTTCTTTAAGCCAAATAAATACTATTTTGTGTATCTTTTAAAACAAACGTAGCCTTTAAATTACATACTGCCTTTTCTGTTTCTTTATTATTCCCCCATATCATAGAATCATTTAGGTGGGAAAAGACCTTTAAGATTATCGAGTCCAATTGTAGATCTGGAACTGGCAAGTCCACCACCAAACCATTTCTCGGTACAAACAGATGTAAATCCAGTCACAACAGTGATACTGCATCTGGGATACTGTAAAGAGGTGTAAGACAAGAAACAAAGGATTGGATAGTATGGTACAAGCCAGAGACAATGAAGAGCAGATGCAGAATTTCTCAGGAAAGATGTTTAAAAAACAAAATATTTTTGTTGGGTTCCACCATGACACAGATATTTAAATACAGAAAACTAGATGTTAATAATAATATAATTTGGTAGCAAAAATTAACAAAAAGAGAAGCTAAGTGGAATGAAACTGAAGAACCACCAGGCAACCGACGGGAATTTCTCATCTTGCAACAGGAGACCTACCCAACAGGGTCATGAACAAGACTCACCAGCAGCACTGTTTTGTTACTCTGCTTATGTAGCCAAATGCAATCTTGTTTCTCACTTTTATTTATTCTGGAAAATTATCAAAGCATTCCATATGACGGGAAAAATCCAGTCTTACTTGTTATTACTGCCCACGCATAATGTCTGCTGTAGCAAATGACCTGGAACACCATGAAAAGTAAGACTAAACAGGGCTGCCTTGAACAGGAACACACTACCACCTTACGTAACCAAAGCAGAACCTGGATCTTTAGGCTCAGTCCATTCTCCTGAGGTACTCTCCCACAGCTATAGTAGCTGCACATCCACCCCTTAATGAAAATAAATCCTGAAGCACATCCCTGCTTTGGGAGACCAGAGAGTAGCTCATCCAGCTGTTTGAACATATCTACACTAACATTCTTTTGTTACATCATCTTCTGCTCTGCAAGTTTGACGATTCTGGTATACCACGGCTCAAAAGAAATGCTAGAGAATGTGAAAAAAGTAGCTGTTTCAAAATTTAATTGCTTAGAAACCTGAGTTGATTTCATTAATACCTGTTTACATTAATTTATGGAAGTACATAAGCATTAATTTATAGAAGTATATATGCAAGACAAACTCCTAATTAAACAAACTGTGCTATCACTAGATATTTTTTATGGCTCAGTTACAGCAGTCAAAAATCTCCACAGTAAGGATGTAACAACAACAAAAACCCTACTAGCAAAAACATTCTGTGCTTTTAATAGGTTGCTATGGAAATATTTTTCCTTCTGTAATACTGAAGGAGCTTGACACACCCAAGCAGAAGATTGGTTGCTCAGTCATTAATTTGATTCACCTTCAGAAGCTTTCTCCATTTAGAGGATGGTAACAAGCTAAGACCCTCATTAAAACCACCCAAAAAATCTGTTACAAGTTAGTATAAATAAATTTTAAAATCTAAATTGACAACTGGGAAGATAAAGCAGGTAAAAACGCCAGTTACATCCCAGAAAAATGGAATTTCAACAGTCAGAGAAGCTCTGCAGTTTGGTAGAAATCTACTAAGCTCACAAAGGAGAATTTCTCAGCTCAGTGCATAATGTGCATTTCAAGGTTAGGCTTTCAAAAACATCAAAGGAGGAAAGATGGAATATCAGATAACATACCTTGGCATGAATAATTTCTTTGACTGTAAGTACTTCAGCAATGCTCAGGTACATGCAGAAAGTTTAGAAAGCAACAGAAAAGCAAGCCCACTTCAGTACGATTATGGTTTCATAACACAGGATAGCTCAAAGGTGGAGAGATGTAACAGCAATTAAATGTATCAACCTAAGAGGCCAAAGACTTGGATCCAATTTGCCACACTTTCACAGACATCCTTGGGCATACACCATCTATACCCATACAGCTCTGCTGCCTATCAGAAAAAAGGCAGTGGACAGCATCTTCCTATTTCAGGAGGAATGGTGTGAGGATAAATACATTACAAACATGTAAGGCATTCAGAAATCCTAACAGCATCATAATAACAGGAGTAAACACATCCCTAAAACAGGCAGAAGAGTTAGGGTTGTAGTTGTGTGTACATAGCTCCTTTCCCTTCCTATACCTCTAAACAGCTAAGCATGTTTCAGAGAGACACGGTGTCTCTAAAAACAGGGGAAAATTCTACATTGTCCAAGTTTCCAACATCACCTGAATTCATTTGGGCAGTTCCACTACAGAAGAAGATAACCCAAACTTCCAGACAACTATTTCCGAGATGGCTGAAGTGGTCAGAGAACCAGTTGTTCTCCATGTCCCTCCCCCAGCATCTGCTACCCCCAATCGGCCCATGGTCTCTCTGACATCTTCTCTTTCACCATCCCTGTGAAAAGCATAGTCACTTCCACAACAGTCAGGGTCCACTACTGCTTCAGCTACCGCATCCAAATATGCTTTTCAAAAACATAGGCCTTGTCTTCTCTGGGCTAACCTGAATACGATATAGCAAGCACAGCTGCCCTTCCTGCTGACAGATGCCAAGAAAACTTTGTCACCCAGAAGTGCTACCAATCTTTATGTATTGTCCCTTCAGTCAATCTGCAAGTTTATGGGAGTGCATATTTAATACCAATTAAAATCTTCCAGGAGTTACCCAACAGGAACAAGGTCGAATTCCTTTGCAAATACCTATCTTACCTATTAGCGAAGGATAATTTGCTTTGATGACTCCTTCCCCTTCCCAAATTTACTTTCATTGGTGATGTGAAATGATTATACAATGGAAGACTACCAAGATCCAAATGGAAAAAAAAACCAAAACAAAACAAAACCACCAACAACAAAAAAAAAAACAGCAACAACAAAAAAAAAACCACAGAAAAAAACCCAAACCCATAAACCAACCAAACCACAAAAAAACAACCAGAAAAACCCTGCACTGTTTACTTATGGAACTTACAGACATTTTCAGAAGTCAGACTCACAGATACCTGCTGATACAGCTACTATGAAGCCTAAGACATTAAATACCTTTTTCAGCTACCGTCTTTAATTACAATTTGAAAGTCTACACTAAGAGAACCACTGCATCAAATTTCAACAGAGATTAACAAGAGGGAGTAATACTTTTGAAAAAGTCAAATATTCACTTTATTTTTCAAATTACCGCTGACAAGTACAAGACTTAAATAGGCATTTCGATAGATATCAGAGGCAATATATTGATGATTGCCTCATGTTTAACACACTTCAAATCAAAACACTAGAAAAATATATACCTAATGTTCTAATTACATAGAGCAGTCACCATATTAACCTCTGAAACCTAAGCACCTTGGCAAAATAAAATGCAAATAGTTGCAAGAGGGCAGAGTGGAGATCAAACAGCAGCCTGGGTGTAACGTGCTCATGAAGTGCCTTACAACCCCCTTACTAACAGGGCTGCTCTTTGGAAGGCCCAGAACTCAGCTCTGCCCCAGATCTTACGTTCCTGTGAGCATTTAATTCAGGTAAGTGCTTGCAAAAGTTTGAATGTGAATGTCAGAGGCACTGTCCATCAGTACGAATGGCAGTGCTGCATCCAAGCATCCCCAAATTCAGAATCTCAGCTTGCCTCGAGGTACTCTGTAACTAAAGCATGTCAATCTGAAAGATCTGCTTCACCACAGGAATAAATGTAGACAGTTTTATAATTTTGATTCATAAATTGTATTGTTTCACACCTTTTTTTTAATTATCATTTTCTACCAAAGTACTTAAACATTTTTCTTGCTAATAATGAGCAAAACCAGAAGTCAGTGGCAGAAGTGACATGTCTAAAATCTGGTTCAGCACTCACTGAATTACACATACAGAATTTCTTAATTCTTTCAGCATACTTTGAATTATACCAGTGGATGTGGGATAACAAGAAAACCACTAGAACTGAACTTCTGACTACGAATACAAGGAATATGTTTCTTTTTAAATAGGCCTTCTATGGAAGAAAAATTGGAGATCCATAATCACACTACCAGCCTTACTCCAGAGTCCTAAAATAACACTTTCAAAAGGGTCCCAAATTATCAAACCTACCATCCAGCTATCCCATGTTGACTAAACCAAGGGCAGAATAACCTCTCTCTGCGTTTTCAGGCACAGTATAGCAATAAACAGAGCTTAAGTGATTTTCCCGCTAGAGACAGACATATATTGTGAGAAAAGTCTAAGTGGCCGTCGCTAATAATCTTACCTCTGTCTGCACTGACTGACAGCAGAAAAGCTTAGAGCGCGCTATAGGTATCGTAATCCTCCAATAAACCTCTTCTAGTCACCAAACTCTGTGTTCACACACATTTTGTTCAGTCATCTGTGTGCAAACGACTGATCAACTATTTAAAAGCAAGTGTGTTTCAATACACCGTTCTATTAATATTGCTATTATTGCTTTACTAAGTGGAGTTTTTCTTTGCTATTAACTATTTGAGTTTTCCACACATGGTGTAACTTTATTGTTTCTTATAACATTCTTCCTTTAGCCTTCATGAAGTTTCTACTTCCAGTATTATTTTATTGTATGTAGCATTTAATGTTTGGTTTCAAGTGTATATATTTGTATTTTTAATACTGCAGATTTTCTTCCAGCACCTCAAAGCTACACTTAGGAAATAAGCAGCTTTGACAGTCTTGAAAAAAAATTCTTAATGACTGAAATTCAATGTAAGTGAAAAACTTCAAAAGGAAATTTCAGCAGAGTACAGAGATCACGTACAGAAAAATCTGCACATAGAAACAATTCTTCAGTTCCAAAATGCAGTTCCATGCCCAAATGCGTTCATTTGTAAGAAGCAGAAATCTCAAAGATTTAACAGGCAGTATTCTACATCGCAATGCCCTGCAAAGAAGGAACCTTCCTACCAGAGCTGGCTGAACAAATGAAGAGCCTTAAATGAATTCCAATTACATAAAATGAACCACGCAGTCTTCTCAACCTTATTTTTCATTTGCCCTCAAGATGTGTGTCTAATATCTCAGTAAATTCAAAGACTGGCCTGAAAAAAAAAATGGTACACGTTTTTGACAAATAACATTGAATTAACACTTTCTTCAGCCATTTGAACCGGTGAAATTGATTGCTGGTTGAATATAAACTAGGTCTTCTAGCACCAGCAAATTCTTATACACATTCTCTTGTAAGTAACGAATACCAGATAAAGCTATCATCTTTCATCCGCGCCATCACTGCTTTAAAACTTTGTTCCAGGACTCTGTGTTACTGCCTACAGAAGATTTTTTCATAAAACCTTTCCATATCTCTTACAGGCAAAACTTGCAGTTTGTTAGTACGACCCACCAAAAGAAAGCAAACCCCAAAGTTAAATTTCTTCCAAACATTCAGTGGCTTTCTCAGCTAAGCTGCATCTTTCTTCCTTTCATATAATGGGGTTGGTACCAACAGCTATACCCTGTTCTTAGCGTAATTGTTTATACTGCAAACACTGTTTATACTTACAATATTAACTGAAGACCTTGGTACTATATAATGCGTTTGGTAAATACAGAAACTAGTATCTCTGTCACACAGGAAATGCTTGATTTATGAGATTTGTTCTCACTCCAGATTGACAGTTGAATTGTAAGGCTGAAATACTATTTTTCACTGAATAGAAAATCCAAATAAATTTGAATGAAGAACCACTAAAACGTTTGGCACTACAGCTGTCAGCAGCTACTCCTGAAATGCAGAGCAGTACTTAGTCCAAGGAAAAGCTGGCACTGCAGTGCAAAAGTTTGTCTAGTCCTAATTCTTTAACTGTCTTTATTTAAAAAAAAAAAAAAAAACAAAAAAAAAACAACCAAACATTATTCTGGCCAAATTAAGGGAATTTTTAAAACAAAATACTGTTTTATGTTAAAAATATGGAGCATACATGCATAGGAGTGACATGGTGTACTCCCTGCTCACTGCAGATTTTTTACAAATTACCATTCCAGCTCTGTCCCCTAGGACCCAGAGGATGCCTGTTCTGCTTCCAAGCATCTGTTGGTGAGATTCTGGGTTTACTTTTGGTATAGTAAGATTTGAAGTGAGATTGCAGCTGAGAAAAATCTCCCACTGAGAGCTGGATTAGTCTGGAAGGCTTGAATCATGACTACCCGAAGCCCTGGGCAGGGAGCACAGCCTTCGTGCTCTCTACTCCAGAGCGGCATCGGGGAGAGACCGCATCAGACCCCTTTTCCTACCAGGCTGGGCCACTCCCAGAAGGGTCCCAACTGCCGCCATCAGAGCTGCATGGAAGGAGACACTCCCTGCTCCTCCATCCTAACCTTCCACCTAGCAACGCCAGTCAAACCAAAGTGCAGCCCTCATTCACATACCTGCCACTCTGGGCATCGTAGTATTTTTCAAAAAATAATACTTGTATTATTTGTATGTATGAAGTATTTGTATGCTTAGATGCACAGCATGTTTGGAATAACAAGTTTCAGCGCCACACAGTAAAAATTAGAACAATTCCATGGGCTAATGTTATACAACATAGACAGCTTGGGTTTTTCAATTTTCCCCTTCAACTTACTCTGCAGTTACCAGTTGAAACAAAATTATTTCCTAAGCATTTAAATTTAATATAATTTCACTGCATTGGCTTTAGAGCAGTATTATGTGAAAATACTAATTTTATGTGGTGATGACCAGAAGTAAGAGGATCTATAAGGAGATTGAGATGAAGCTGAACGCACAAGTGATAAATTCAGAAGCAGAGATTTAAATTTAGGGAACTCCAAACAGAAGCTGCATTGTACAATTCTCTCCCCCTCCGACCCCCTCTATTAATTATTCAGAGCTGCCAGATAGGACAGGATAACGTCAGCATTAATTTACATGTGAGTGAATACGAACGTATGCTCCTGAATTCAGCATATGCATGTCAGAGGAAGGGATCCTCAACTCAAAATGGTACAAATTAACAGATATCATTGAAAACCCAATCTACTGATACAGTACACTGAAATAACTATGTTGACCAATTCTAGAACACCACCATCCTTTCACAGCTGTTAAGCACAATGCAAACATATTTACTCTAAGCTTGCACACAAGGAAAAGCACAGAATGACCAAGTCTCTGCACTTCAAAGTAGAAATACTGGAGCAGTGCAGACAACAGCCCAACAGCATGGCCAGCTTAGCCAACAGAAGACCAAGACCAAACGGGTCGAGTACTTGCCACAGAACATAGTGAGCCAGAGGGCATGAAGGAAAAGAAGCTCTTCCGCAGAAAAAAACATCCCAGAACTCAACTCCAAGCAATCAGACACTGCGCTTGGATGACTTTGCTGAAGCCTGAGACCCAAAAAGGATAATTTCGTCCCATGGAACATGCAATAACAGAAGACTTCTACCTGTAGGTTCAATGAGCTTCTAACACATCTAAATACAGCATGCCAAGTTCAGCCAATGTTTTTTTAATATTCCAACAACCTCTACCCATGTTAGAAGTAATTTCTTCCAGATTACTCATGCTCTGATATTCACCACTTTTTGTACATTTATCAGTAGAACACATTTTACAAAGTAAAATCTACACAAACTCATCTCTTTTCTGTGCCGCCCTCGATAGCACTCAATTTGCACTTCTTTACAAAACTGATGTTAATCAAGCTCCGGTCCACTTTCAAGTTTTCAATTTATTCTTTAACATTCCATTCCTAGACAAATCAGGTCCTTTCCAAATATCCCTAAATTAAGTTGCAAAAGGTCTGTCTCAAGTAGATCACTACTAAAGCACGGTATTGTAACCATGAGATCATTTTGCACCAGAGGAAGGTCATACTAGTAAGCTGATTTTGTCACACCGAAATAACAATGGAACATAATAATGATAGGTAAATATTTACACATTTCATATATATCCCCAAAATGTATATATTAAATATTTGTAGAAAAAAAAAAAGGATATTATTAGAAGCTACTTTTTCTGACAAAGTAGTTTCATTACACATGCAGCAAAAGATGTTACTGTCAATTTTGTTTTTATCATCTATTGTGGTAGGACCATAAAAAGAGTTCAGGAAATCTAATGTCAAAATAATACTAAGATTTCTAAAGGGAAATTCTGACATGATGTGAAAAATATTCTCCTTAACTTCAATCGGGCTTATAATTAATTTTCCAGTTAATTGTTATTGGCACTGTCTTTCAAGAGAAATAGCCAGTGTGCAGAACAGTTTCCATGATAATCTAAAGAAGCTTGCTAGAAGATTTTTGATATTATAAGAAGATATCAACACCTTCAAACTTTATACCGACTTGAATTTCTCCTGTCTTCTACTTTACAATTCAAATCACTTCACCTACATTCAATCTGGAATTCCACTTTATTTTTTAATTGTTGACTGTTTAATGAAATGGAGATCATTCTGTTTTGAATGCTTGTACATAAGATATTAATATATTCTATAAAACAGGAAGCATTTTTTTAGATTTATTGTTGTATAATATTCCAGCCATACAAAAGACTTCATATTTATACGCAATTTTCTTTCACTTTATAAAAAGGGATTCAGACTGCTTTAAAACTACAAACTGAAAGATCAGTTTCTTATTCTCTGTGTGTAAGATGACAGTGATACTTTAATTGCAAGACTTGCAAGACCAGACCCTAAGAAGATGGTGTCCAAAGCCAAGGGAAATGCAGGGTTCAAAGAATACTGTCTTTGCTAAGTCCTCACCATTATTCAACTGGGGTTTTAGGTACTAATCTAGATACTGCAGCATGTAGAGATTTAACTGATTTGCACTCTAGAAATATCAAAAATTGGCAGACATTAACTGGGGACATTTGTTTTATTACAAGCATGATTAGAACCCACGTTTTATTTTTGTGAAGACAGACTTAACTGCCAGCAGGATGGTGCCAGTTTTGTAAATAAGAATAACAGTGATGTTTTGCAAACAACCTGAACTTCCTTTAAAAACCAAATATGTAGGCATGCTTTTTTCTCCCTTGACTTTTGTTAATAATCAATACCATAAAAACACTAACATCTCCCAGGCCTTGAATGACTTCCTTAGAGAAGCCACTTCCTTTCCAAGACCACTCTGCAAATGGGAAAGACTTGATTTTTCAGTTTGCCAAAATTGTGGCATCAATATATTACTAATTTTCTTAGATAATTCATGCCTTCTTTTGGGTAAATGTAGGATGTTTGTTTAAATAAGTTAGAGGTCCGGAAATGGCCAGTACTTCAAGCTGGCACTGCCCAATTACCTAAGCACTGCGGCAGTGGGGTACCACCATACAACAGTCAGGAGGAAAGCAAGCAAAAGGAAACCCTACATCAACCACAGCTTTTTTTTTTTTTTTTTTTACTTTGTCTATATGGGCATTAATTACATTTTGCATCAATTTGGAACTTGGTTTTTGAGTTTGCCGCAATAAAAATCTCAAGGGCTTATTATCCACGAATACCTCTATGCACTGACAGTGTAGCTAGCAGGACTTAAAGGAAGGACAAAGGAATGAGAAAAAGTGCAGAAGATATTAATCTACAGAAAATCCCATGTGACAAGGTCAGCACATTGGTCTGAGGTGAGAAATTCAATAAAGTCAGAGGATAGCAAATCTCCTGATGAATCTTTGTAACATCTTTCATTTCAATAACAACTTCTTACGGCTGGCACAAGGTAAACCCTTTGTGATAAGCAGCTCTTGTAAAGTCCCAGACAATTGCAGTTGCCAGCCTCAAAATAACCAGAGATAACTTGTTGCCTTGAAACGTCTACCAACATTTGGCAATTCCACAAGATTTTCACAGGAAAGCACCAACTGTGCAGAATACATTTCTTAACACAAATTGTTTTTTTTGTATCATGATACTCTCAGGAGTCCCAATCACATTTGGGGACAATTTTATTCTGTCATGTATGGCTACATAAGTGAAGAGCAGCTACTCTTCCTTAATGTCATATGCAAAGAACGTAATCTGCTTCTGGCCTTGAAACCTTTTACTACTACTTTGGCCCACATAGAGCTCAGAAAGAGGCTATGTTTCTTCAGCCCCATCAGACCAAGAAATTCAACAAACGTTCCTTATCAGAAGTAGAATTTAAACAACATAGTTTGCCTTAAGTATTGTGATTGCTCAAACGGTATCTTGCTGTATCTTCTAGGAACAGGCAGCCAACAAAAAAAAAAATCTGGTGGAATGAAGTACAGATGCAGTTAGTGCACAGACATACTTTTCTCTCCCTCCTATTTCAAACTGGTGGGGGAAGGAAACCTCAATTAGGAAACAAATAAAAGGGTCAGAATTTAATAATCTGATCTAATCAACAAAACTTCTGAAATTAAATGAAGCCATGATGTCACATCTGCCCCTGAAAAATGGGCTGAGTATTTGTTTTCTATGGGACTGGTTACCAATTTCTTGGATGGCCTTAATTTCACACCAGCAAACATTATTACATACTTTTTTTTTTTCCACTGATGCATCTAGTGCTGTTAAGTGTCTGGAACACCATGAACTGAATTAATTCTGTATTGAAGAAGTCCTGAGGAGAGAGACTGCATGCTCACATAACTTTTAGATTAAAATTTTGGTGGCAACCTCCAGAGAATCACCTGTGCTGTGGTCACATATAAAAAGCTAATAGAAAAGGCTTAAAATTAGTTTAAATTAATTCATTCTGTGATTTCCATAAATTCAATATTCTTATTAAATATTAAATGAATCCTGTGACCAGAAAAAAAAAGCCTTTATGAGTTAACATACCATATTTTGTTTCCCCCTAAGGTTAAAGCACTCATAATTAATATCTTACATATAAAAAACAGCAGCTGTTTAACTGTGTATACAACCACAGCTAAGTGTATGGAATCAACTAGCTTTAATTTGTTTAACTTGAAGACGCACGATGTGCAAGAATCTTATTTCTTTCCGTATGCTTCTCTGCCTTTTTTTTTTCGCCTTGAATCTTCCCATTTTATGTGGAGCCATTCTAGAATTAAACAAATATACTGAATAAAATTAATCTGACAGAAAAACTTTAAAAGAGCTCTTCAGGGAAATAAAAAAAAAATATGAAAAATAAATATTTAGTAAAAAGGCACTGACCTTCAGACCTTCAGACTCTCTCCTGTCATAAACACATCAAAACCCGTAATCTGACATCGCCAAGGCAGGTAACGAGTTGTGACAATCAGCTGGCAACCATGCATAATGTTATGCTATTCTAAAGCACAGGCCTATTTATATTCATCTTGTCATTACTTTGTCCAGCTCATTAGATTGTTTTATCCACAGATTTAAAATATATATACACACCCATGGAATTTCATTAAATCCAGGCTTTCTAAATTGCAGGCCAGCACTGTAACTACGGGAACCATCCTTCTTGGATTGCACTGATTTTACAGGAGTATCTAAAACCCAGCACAGAGACGCCCAAACTAGCTGTGAACGTGCTGGTCAGCTGGTGTAGCACAGGGCAAGGCTGGATCTCCCTCCCCGGGAGCAGGTACTTGCGGTGGGATCTCTAAACGCTTAGAAGAATGAGGCCTGACCCAGTTAAGGCTTCAATTTACCACCACTGAGATGACTAATATAAAACCCTGATAATTAAAAAGGCAGATTGATTTACATCCAGCATAATGTATTCTTAACTATGTAGACTGAAATTTATTTTTCACTTGATCTCAAGAAGGCTGGAGACTATTTAAAGAACTTTAAAATATGTTAATTACAGCATATCAGTTGCTTCTAGTTTGAGTTTTTATCCTCCTTAAAAGCAATATGGATGTTCAAATGCTAGCATACCGTATCAGCTTGAAAAACAGCTGCCCTTTTGGACCTTCGACGGGTAAGAGATGACACACAAAATACTCAAACAACCTTAAGAGAGGTTCAGGTTATCTGTGAAACGGTTCATACTTCAAGCTTTTTGTTCCATTTTGAACATAAATAAAGCCTTTTAAAAAAACCCCCAAATTTCCATAATCTTTACATTAAACAGCAGCATGTAAAAGCTTTCTTTTTCTTTCATTATTTTTCCTGTTTTCATTTTGTAATGGAATGAATAAATTATTCAGTGTTTGTGAATGGCACCAGATCAGTAGCCCCAGAGCCTCCAGCCTAATTAAATTGTTTGCAGAGTGTATGACTTCCTTTTTCCATTATACAAACAGAGGATGGCAACCACCCAAATTGCACCCAGGGTACCCATAACAACCAAAATCTGCTTCTCACTGAAGTCAAGGGTCCTGATCCCTTGCACTGTGCATTTTCACTTTTCCCATACCACCAGAGAAGGGACAACACGGTACCTTCACACAGCCACCCTTCCGCAACAGCTACCATCACCCTTAATGGCAGCGCACTTCAGCTGTAAGCTACAAACCAGAGCCCCACAGCGCCTGTCCCTGCTGTACGTCAGACAAAAGACTTCCTATGCCTAGTAACTTCCAAAACAAAGAACAAAACACACAAAAAAAAACCCCTCCTGTTCATGACTAGCAGTTCTTTATAATATTGGGATCTTTTCAGCTAAGCTGTAACCTAACTGTAAGCTTGCAACAGAATATGCTGAGCTGACCCTGATACCACCATAACACTCCTGCTAACCCACCACCGGGCTCCTTTCTATCTCACCTATTGCATTAAGTTGGGAGCTGTCAAATTGTTGCTATTTTACCTGAAAGCTCTTTAGTTTTCAAAGGATAAATACCCACCATGAAGCTCTGTGCACCTATTTATATACAAATCTCATGCCAAACAGCACCAAAACAGCTTTAGGAGTCAAAATTAGGGGGGAGAAGGGGGGGAGGGATTTGTGCCACATGGATGACCTATCATCTCTGTGATGCTACACTGAAATATGCACAAAATAAATGAATTCAATTTAATATTCCCAGTACCCAGTGGAACCAGCAGCCTAAAGGAAAAGCTAGAATTGAAGCATTACTCTAAATTGGTTTTTAGCACTCATAACGGCTTGTCACTCAAACTTCCCAAACAGCAACAGAAATCAACTCTTGTAGTTCTCATATAATATAAATTAGTATCTCCAATCTGTAAAGAAATATTTTGATTGCTTACTAGCCTCCTGTCTTCGGTAGCATTTTCTGGTCCAGATTCTGCAGCATTCCTACAACTGTGCATAACACATCCTAAGTCTAATGTTTAAGAGGGTTTAATTTAGCAAGCCTTAGTATCTCAAGTAAAAGGGTCAATACAATGAGGACAGTTAATTACCAGTGACATAGGAAATTATTATAGATACAACTAGAACACAGAGCCATTATGTCAATGAATTTATATACACTTCCATATCTACAAGAGACAATGCTATTCATGATAAAATACTGAGACAAACATGTTCAGACTGTATTTGAAGTGAGGTTCAGGCTCCTTTATAGTGCAGGAAATAAAAAAGAAGTTTTGTCATTTACATGATCTTTCCAATCTTCTGTGCCACCATGCAAAATCCTACGAGTTAGAGTAGCGTTCAGCAGGCTTGCGCGAGGAATTAGCAAAAGACCTGAGTACACTTAATTGTCACTGGAGTATTATTACAACACTTTACACTAAGGTACTTTTCAGAGAAACTTTCAGGAAGAAAAGGAAGAGACTATAGAGAAACAGAAAGTCCCTCTGCAACACCAGGACTTTCTTGTCTTCCTCTTTCCTCTTACCAGACAAAACCAAACAATATAGAAATGGAGAAAAATACTCTGTTTTCCAACTGATAATCTTAATGCAACACTCACCTAGAACAGCAAATCATTAAGAACCTCATATAAGCAAGAAACATTAACTACATGTCCCACACAGAAAACTACTCTATATGCTGTTCCCAGGCTACAAACAATGACTCCATCATACATTCAAGGCAGAAAAAATTCAATTCAAAAGCCAGCTCTAGGCAAAGTATACCTTTTAAAATACATCCTGGCCTTCATCAAATCAAGGAAAGGAGGGGAAAGATGCTTGGCCAAGTTCGTGGACTTGATGTTGGGGGTTTTTTTCCCCTTAAGTTGTGATCGACTTAAAAACCTCAGGTAAAATTTTAAAATGTATCACAGTAAAACTATTGATTTGATTCAGTAAACGAGTTAGGAAGAAAGCAAGCTCCTAATGTGTGGGGTTTTTTTCCATTTTGTTGTACAAATACATTTGCATATGGATATTTTTCTTTCCTCTTCCCCCCAGCTGCACAAGTAAATAAAGATGTAGAAATGCTGCACTGGAATTCTCTCTCAAGATAGTTATTTCATAAAAATGTTTTTCAAAGTTTATCTTGGACTTTTTTTGCAATGGAATAAATGCATTTTTCCCCAGGGTGAATGATTAACATTTGCCCTCTCCATCTTAAGTGGCACCCAGTGATAAGGTGAACTCATCAATTCTGCTGTCATAATACATTTTAAGTATGTTCTGAACACACATTAATTTTATTATTCTTACATGACTGAGAAAGGAAAACTTTCTCAGAAAGAAATAATTTTCTCAAGAAGAAGGAAAATACTACACATTCATAATAATCTGGAATATACGGAATAAACCATTCAGGCTTTTCTGTACTCATAAAAATGCAACAGCAACTGCTCCAGCCATAGCTTTCAAAAAATTACTCAAGGAACAGGCTACAGATTGGTCTGGAAAACCAACAGGGTCAAAGTAGAATTTTCTATTAAAATGCACAGTGGAATAGATTATAGTAGTCTCACTCCTGCTGACTACTACTTTACTGACCAAGTCAGTAGGATTGCAGGAGTCACTAGGACTAAAGAAAAAGTAAAGTACTATGCATTTCTGAAAGAAAATAAGAAATTAAGGAAAATAAATTTAAATAAGTAGCTTTTTGTAGGGAAATTGCATGATGGGAGGTCAATCCAATGCAGCATACGTTTTCCAGATCAGAAAAATCAAACACGCAAATCTTGGATGCTTATATTCTGGAGACTCATTATGGGAAACTCCACGTGTGGAAGAAGAAATGGATGTACAGAATGAGCACCTCCATTAATTAAACTCCCTTCACAGTAATGCCCATTTATTAAACTCTGTGAGCACCAAAAACTCAGTGAATCTTGGGAGTAGACACTTCTGACTTGGAATATTTATTCTGAACTGTACAGAAGCACTTCTGGAGTAAAAGTGCAGAACAAAGAGCAGACACCCCGACTCAATTTGTACCTTAAGGCATACAATAAAGTCGGCCGAAGAATCAATACCTTGAATCATTCCATTAGAAGGAAAGCATTCAAGGAACTGAGGCCATTAGCACAAGCTTAATGGAATTAAGATACTAACTGTAAATGGCAACCCAGCTCTTCTGTAAGTTATACTGCAGTTCTGAGTAAACATCCTCTGTCAGATGAAGGCATAAGGGTCAGTGTTTTGGGGATTTCAGAGACAGTGGGAGGAAGGAAAGTTTTTGCATTTAAGCACACATTAAAAATTGGTCATTACTGGAGAGAGATGTATAATAATTAAACAGGGCTTCTGAGTTTAAAAACCAATCAATAATATACATTCAGATCAGACACTCCTTGAAAAATTGGCAAACAGGGATTTCAGAGGTTACTTATTCACACATAAGAATTTCTATTTACACCCCCTCATATGTGTCATTACCGTATCAAATTAATGCTAACCTCAATAATTTTTAAAACTGTAGTTCCCTATAGAGTTATGTCTAAATAGTCATTTACAAAATAGTCCTAGTTACCTTTATTGCTCCTCTAGTCAAAGATTTAAGGATTTTTTTTTTTTTGGGGGGGGGGGGGTGATCTAAATGTGAAGAATTTAATTAAAGTGAAATTTTAAAAGATAAACAATTGCCTTCTGTCAATAAGCTGCTATGCAATTCTTACTAAGGCAAGAATTAAATTGGGTTTTACTGTGGTATATATTTGTTCATGTATAGTACTACTAGAATTCTTAATAGCTTTGTTGCCTTTACAGTGATTTTTCAGACTTCATTTGAGGAAGTTCTGCTAATAAGATACAAAACCTTTGCCACAGCACTAAATTAAATTACAGGAAATCCTATAAAGTATATGCTTTACAAAGCAAAAATACTGTAGTCAGGAAATGAAATAAGATTTTTTAGAAGTTTCAGTCAATGTCAAGAGAACTCATAACTCTACAAAAGTTTGCTAGCTGAAATTTTGCCAACGTAATAGAAAGCAGAAGAGCTGACAACACCAGAAACTGATGGACTATCAAAGTTTCCCTTGCTATGCCAGACTTCATAACGTTTTTTTGGGTTTTTTTTTCTGAATAGGGCATGGTAACACTACTCTGCAAATGTGCATGCTTAACCACCTTGAAATAGCACACAATTTCAAAAAGGTGAAATAAAACTACCTCTGTACTACAAAAAGCAACTCTGAAAAAGAAACACAGCACCTTGATTGCAAATTCTTATTTCTTATTTACTAATTTAAAAGTATAAGGTAGCATTTCTTGTGCAATGCAAAGCAAGAAAAGGAACTTCATCCAACCTAGCAACAAACAAGAACAACGGAAGGGCCGCAGTCCCAATGGTCAGTCTCAGTGCCGATATACAAAACTGTCACAACGTCAATCAGCATTTTACCAAAGCAGTTAGCATACAATTTGACCCTAAGCAAGAGGAGATAAATACGTCCTCTGACAAAAAAGATTCCTAACAAAAACAGGGAAAGAATTTCCATTATCGAAGTAAAAACGCACTTACTAAAAATGTAACGGTGCTATCTTCCTCCTGCAAACATTCTTTTCGCAATTCTGTTCATTGCAGAGGGCCCAAACTGTGTCAAGTCTCTGTGCTTTGTTTCATAAAAATACTCATACACAGGCTGATTACAGTGTATCCCAAACACAATTTGCCACGTAAACATAATGACTGATTGGATTTGACAAGATTCCTTCTAGAACAATAAACACTGAAGCTTTTGTTTACGAATATTAATCAGCTCAGCAAGCCAAACATGTCACCTGTGCCAGAACGAAAGAAAAATCATCCCCACCTGCTGGTAAAACAACCACCAGTAATATCAAAAGGAGGTAGGACCATTAACTGAAAGAATTAATCCAGATCCCAGCTATTCAAAGCGGCAGGCTTTCACCAGACATTCATCTTTCCTGTAGCTGACCACTCCATTAGCAATAATGATCCCACTCTTATGGCTGTAGAGGTCCAAACTGAAACCTGGAATAGCTTTCTGCAAACTAAGAACTACAAATTCAGACAGATGTTATAATTCTCCTCCAGACTGGTCCAGGGGCCTGCATTTGCACCTTAATATACAGTGAAGGCAGTGTAACTACACTGAAAATATCCTTATGTCCTATAAAGCTGACCTTCATTTAAGAATAATTAGTGTCATGTTTTAACCCCATCCAACAACGAAGCACCACACAGCTGCTCACTCACTCTCCTACGACAGGATAAGGGAGAGAATCAGAAGAGTAAAAATGAAAAAAAACTCATGAGCTGAGAAAAAGACAGTTTAATAGATAAAGCAAAAGCTGTGGGTGCAAGCAAAGCAAAATAAGGAATTCATTCACCACTTCCCATCAGCAGGCAGGTGTCCAGCAGTCTACAGGAAAGCAGGGCTCCACCACACATGGAGACATCACACACGTGAAGACAAAATCCCATCACTTCGAATGTGCCTCACCTTCTTCTTCCTCCTCCAGTTTTATATGCTGAACATGATGTCAGACGGTACGCAAGATCCCTTTGGTCAGCTGGGGTCAGCCGTCCCAGCTGTGTTCCCTCCCAGCTGGTTGTGTACCCCAGTCTACTTGCTGGTGGGGTGGTGTAAGGAGCAGAAAAGGCCTTGACTCTGTAAGCACTACTCAGCAGTAACTCATACTAGCTACTAAGAAGAAAATTAATTCTATCCCAGTCAAAACCAGCACAATTAGAAAACATGGATGTCAGGGAATAGTACATCAAACTCTTCAACTGCAGCTTGGCCATCAGCAAGTCTTGACATTCTTACCTTCCTCTGCCCAGTGGCAAAGAACATTACTAATGATCTGCTCTCAAGTTCGGGTGTCTGTAGAACAACAAATTATTATGTAAAAATCAACTGGCTAACTTAAGTAGTGCTCTGAAATATGCCAAAATGCCATCCTTGGTTGTAAAATGTTGATTTATTATTGCAGGGTATCATATATCCTGAGCAAACAGGGAAAATCTTCAGATGGTAAAAGAAATTACTCTTAAATTAATTCAAACATTGAAACTTTTATCTATCATACCCAGCTAGGATCACAATGTGAGACTTCGCAAGCCACAAAGAAAAGTAATTGTGATAGTAGCTGTTCTGCCTTCTGAAGTGATACATCTATACATTCCTACAGCAAAACAAATTATTTATAAAGTATTCTGCAGGACATTGAACAATGTATCTGAAGATTTTTTTTCCAAACTGGGTCTTCTGAAGGTTCACATCTGTTAAATATATGTTTTTACATAGCTATTATATATACATATACTTACACATACAAATACTCATGAGGGCTTCACAACAGTTTCTGCAGAGAATGTCTTTTCATTTTCTACATCTTACCTACTACTCAGAAAACCAACCTCTCTCCAGATCGTATGTGCACATACCAACATGCAGACTAAAGATCGTTAGCGTGATTACCAAATACCAGCGAGATTCTGCAGCAATACGTGTGCCTCAGCCTAAAGTCAGTATGGCCACAAAGAGAACCAAGTAATTTCAAGGTAATCAGTCTTTACGGACAATATATGCTTTGACATGTCCAAGCTTGTGATAATTAAGCCAAAAACCTGCCAGAAGCACACTCCTTTCCACTGCCTGATGCTCTCAAGCTCTGCAAGTATGCACACGCAGCCTGGCAGTTTCCCATCTAAATTTCCTAGTATCACAGAATGGTTTGGGTTGGAAGGGATCTTACAAGATAATTTAGTTCCAAACCCCCTGCTCTGGGCAGGGACACCTTCCACTAGATCAGGGTGCTCAGAGCCCCATCCAACCTGGCCTTGAATGTTTCCAGGGATGAGGAATTCCAAGGATTTCACTTATTTTTACATTTTCATCCTTGCAAATGGGGCAGCAGGCTCCAAAAACTAAGACAAGAGTGGTGAAGAACCAGCTGAATGTTTCACTGTTCCACTCCCAGAGATGTTGGATTCCAACAACTGCTGTAGTTCCCAGACACAACCTTTCAAAGACGGTATGATCCCTTCATCATCAAAGGAAATCCTGAAGCAATGAAAATGGGCAATCAGCTCAGAAGATATTCTGCACAATATATGAAGATAGCAATGTACACTTTCTGTTTTACTTATTAATACTACTCCTATTTTTGCTGTGTACAAATTTTTTGGCTGTCTGCAATCAGAATTCAGTTTAGCTGATAAAAAAGCAAATGTGTTGTAGTACAAACCAGGAAGTTGCAGTCATACAAAGAGAATGAAAGTCCCTTTTCTGCACAGGACTTTTCAAGAAATTTAGAAAGGACCTAGGACACAATTAAATAAACCAGATTACTGAGAACAAGAACTGATAATGCCATTTTTCTTTGGACGTACTTATGGGATCATGTGAGCTGTTCTGAAAATTTTCCAATATTTAGGAAATTATTAGGGGCAAGTGGGTGTTCTTTTCCATGCACATTCTCTGACAGAGAATATTAATAAATGGAGCTTTTCAGTTGACACAAAGAGAGTACCTACAGAGTCTTGCTCAATTACCTGTGAGAGACTCATATGGATATAATTATCCAGGATTTTTCAACCTCTGATTCCCATCAATTTGACTACTAGATTCCAAAGTTACTAGAAAGGCAGACTGATGAATGAAATATTGTCTTATTAATTCAGATTCAGAAGTAAAAGATGGAAAAGTTATGAGATAACCCAGTAGGTATTTGATTCCTCCTTTCAATACCAATATTACTAGTAATGATTTTAAGCAACTACATAATAACCAAATTTTATTGTGTGAATTCCTCAGAATTTGTATTAGTTGTATATCTAGTTCTATATATAGTTGTATATCTAGTTCTCTTAATAGGAACAGCTACATACCATGACAATACAGTACATTTACAAGTTTCAAATATGAGATTAAAAATTATCTGAATTCAGCCAATAAGCAAGCCTTGAATGTCAACTGGCCATGGGCAGACTCACCTCCACTGACACAACGGAACTGCAACAGACTGCCGACACAAACTCTGATTTTGTCCTAGAACGTAACAATATTTAGTACAACTGTCAGCCCTTGTGCTCTAGTGAAACACGACCATGTAGGTTTAATCACTGCTGAGTCACAGTCTGAGGCAGAAGGAGAAGTACACAGCATGGCTAACTGTGCACGAACAAGACTACCAATAGCCACCAACTTCATAGACAAAAAGCCCAGCTTCGGTGACTCTCCTACTGAAGTGACACCTTGTCTCCACAATTATTTAGTTGAAGACAAACCAAATATCTTTCCATAAACAGAAAGTTCATCGCTGAGTTACTAAATAGTAGGACAGCAGTGGAATGTAATATTCCATGGTATCACAGTTGTCAAAAGAAGCTTGAGCATCCTAATAGCAATTTTTAAATTTTCTGTTTATTTTTTTAAACATTATGGACTATGTACAAGTATATTTATATACACACATATACACAAACACGTACATAAGACAAGGAAGAAAAGTACTGCAAATGGTATAACTTCCAGGGTCTCTCTCATCTGAATTGTAACACCAGTAACACATGTGGGAATCTTGCACAAAGTAAGAGGTTTGGGGTTTTTGGTTTTTTCTTGGAAAGATAACATGCATCAAAGGAGGTTAAGTGGTCAAGGCTTCAAAGTCTCTTGTGAAAAAAAAAAAATTCAAAACATATCTAAGAGACTTACAGAAATGGGACTTAAAAGTTTTTAAAAAGATTATAATGAAAGCCTGCTTCTCCAACAGCCACGAGTTTTGTCATCATTTCTCATCTGAAAGTTTTTACTCACACTGTCTACTGATTTGACTGCACTTTTTGTGTCAGGGAAAAGGCAGTGCTAAAACATGTCAAGACAATCAAAAGCCAATTTAAAAAGTATATACAAACAAACTCACTCATTCAGGAAGTTGCAAACACCAAACTGGGAAAACAACTTACATTCAGACCTTTCAGTACTCATTGCAAGAAGTCATCTATATGGGGCTTCACCACAGAGGTACTCAAAAAATTACATTTGTCAGGAAGCAGAAAGAAAGTGTGTTGAACAAGCAGGTTGCTTCCAGACTTCTGGAAAATGAGTTGTAACAAGAACACAAGGAGACTTACCTTCAAACACACAAGAAATGGGAGTTAAAATTTTTAATTAAAACCATTTATAATGCAAATTCCGAAAGAACCATACACACATGTGCCAGAGTTAATCTGACAGTACAACAGTGAAATAATCTGTTTTGTTTACGTATGCATGAGTCCATCCTCTATAAAGGTACAAAGGGGAGAGGGGCAACTGCACTAACTGGCACGCAGAGTAAGGCTTCAAACAAGGCTTTATGAATCATAAAATCATGCAATCCTTAGGGTTGGAATAGACCTTTAAAGGTCATCTAGTCCATCCCCCCTGCAAGGAGGAGCAGGGACATCTCCAACCAGATCAGGTTGCTCTGAGCCTCATCCAACCTGGCCTTGAACGTTTCCAGGGATGGGGCATCCACCATCTCTCTGGGCAACCTGTTCCAGTGTTCCACCACCCTCAGTGTAAAAATTTTTTTCCTAATATCTAATCTGAATATCTACCTCCCTCTATTTATTATTTATTATTTATTGTTTAATTACAGCAGGCCCTACTGAAGAGTTTTTCCCCATCTTTCCTGTAGGCTCCTTTTAGGTATTGGAAGCCCATGTCCACTCTGTTCTATTCTCCCTTCTTAGAATACAAGTGAGTTTCCTGGTCAAGCAGCACACAGTTACTCTCCCTGGCAAAGAACAGCATAACAAATAACAGAGGCAGATGTTTATGTTACAAAAGCTTTAGAGCAGGACATTTTGTGTGTGAAAGAACCTACCGAAAAAGACCCTATCTACACATACAACCTGTTTCGTCCATACATGAAACCGTGGACTCAACACGGACTTAGCTACCTTGGAAGAAGGAAAACTCATAAATTTGAAGGTAATCCTACAGAAAGAAAATACGTTGAAGAAGCAGAATTAATTTAAACACAAGTTTCACAGAAAGATATTCTATTAGAGGTCAACACTACAGCAAGATCATTGTCTCCCTGATGAGATTGTTCAACAGGAGCTTGCAGCACCACCGAGGAAGTCTGTCACCACTTGCAGGGGTTAACCGTTATTTCTACGTTCTTCTTTTTAGGAAAATGGATCAAGTTGATGGGGAAAAAACGAATTTTCATTCCCACTTATGCTATTTGACATTATAAGTGCTCATTAAATTTGGCTGATTACATAGTTTAACATAGCATTTTAGCAGCCACTTAGTCTTTTAAAAAAAAAATCTTTGTTTAATCTTTTTTTCAAAGAGATAGGCAGCATAGGAACTCCTACACATTTGTAAGAGACATCCTGTGACTGAACTCACCTTCTCCTAACCACTTTTATCCACAGGTTCCCAAAGGGGGGGTTGTGCCAACAGCATTAAAGCTACTCAGAGTTGCTGAGTTTACCTCAAGAGGGTTAATTCCCATCTCGCTGCTTTTGCTTTTTTCTCTGGTGTAAACTAGGAATGACTCAAGCACTGTATTTATACAGGTGTGCAGCAAGAAGGAACACCCCACAAAGAGGGAGCTTTTGTTTATCTTCCTTCCTAAGAAGCAACAAAAACTTACGCTTTATCATGTTTAAATTCGAGTCTTGAGAAAATTATTGAGCTCCATACACTTCATGTACTGAAGGGCATGGGTATGACTCATAAAACTGCCTTTTTTTCTTAATTTAAAAGACACAGCTACTTATTCTGATGCAATGAATAGGATTTCTCTTGAGCTTATTTTAAATTCAGTGATAAGGGTATTTTTTTTCCACCCAGAGTTGAATTGGCCCTTGTAGGTAAATTGCTTGAATAAGCTCTGCTTGTTGGATGATAATTGAATGAGCTTGGGGAATTCTGCTAGTTCCAGGTGTTGAGAAGTTGGGAGAAAATAACATCTGTTCTCATCAAATAGCAGAACGGCAAATTCAAAGTCACTCTTAATAAATCTGGAGCATGAGCATTAAGTAGAGAGTAAAAGAGATACATTCAAAATAAAAATACAGGGGTTGTATTATTAGCTTAATGGAGCAGAGCTAATCTGCTACATCTTACATTGTTATTTTATAATTTTCTTCTGTCATACCTTGCACTGTCACAATTTGTCATTGTGGCTGAAATTCTCACATTTTCTGTACCATGTTCATTGTAAAAATAGCCAGACAATTAAATGGCTACATACTGACATGCAAGAATAGCCTGGCTAGCTAGGTGCTAGCTAAGCACTGGTTTTAAAAATAGACAGAGAGCACACTGCTAAGTATTTACCATTGCCTGTAATTTGACACAGCATTTTACATAACCCCTTTAATAATCACATTATCTTTTATACTTGTGAGTACTTTGATTCTTCTTTCCCACCCCCTTCTTTATGCTTCAGACCCAGCTGCTTACACGGTGATACGAGAAACATAACCACATAAAAACATCCATCAAAATATTAAGGTTTCTAACGAAAGGGAAAATCTCAAGACAGAACAGCCCCTACTAGGACATGCTTGTTCTCACTTTTGCATAAAGACCTCACATCTTTTAAGTAGCAGAGAGGGTGCAAATGCACAGCACCTGCACAGATGACTTTACTTTTAAAACTCTGTCAGTTAACTGGACAGTTAAAATGACAACCCAATTGCTGGAGAAGCAAATATCCAGAATTACCTTCCATTGAATCTGTGCCAACACACATTATTGAGTAATCCTTCCTCCTTGTACCTTCTTTCCCTAGGGCAGCTAATCAACTTTTATGGAAGTGACATGGCATTCTTACCCGGCAAAACCAGCCACAAAAGCTAAGTTAACTGCACAAGCTCTTTGTCTTAACCTGCCGAGAAACTTATTCCCTATTAGATATCAGGAAACTTACTTCTATTAGATATTACTCCAATTATTAGATACTATTAATATAGTATTATTAGATATTACTCCTATTAGCTATTAGGAAAAAATTTTTTACACTGAAGGTTGTAGAGCACTGGAACAGGTTGCCCAGAGAGGTGGTGGATGCCCCATCCCTGGAAACATTCAAGGCCAGGTTGGATGAGGCTCTGAGCAACCTGATCTAGTCAGGGATGTCCCTGCTCCTTGCAGGGGGGTTGGACTAGATGACCCTTTAAGGTCCCTTCCAACCCTAACCATTCTATGATTCTATTATTGTCCCAACACTGCAAACATACCGAGAGTTCTTATTCATATAAGCACGTTCTCAGCATAGCGCCTCGCAGCCTAAAAGCTGCTCACACAAAGATAATAATAAACCGTAATCAGAAAATCATTGGTGTATAACGAAGTATAATTTTAAAAAATCATTCTTAATGATTGTGCCAGTTTTATATTTACCATCTCATTCTATTAACCAAACTTGGGAGGATGGAGATTACTCTATAACCTACACTTACGTCCGTAGAGCTAGCGACTGCAGTCAGCACGTTTCACTGCTAGCAGCCACACAGAGTACTTTGGGCTGAATGGCTGATTATCCATCAATTCCTGTATAACTGATACAGGTGGCAAACACACAGCCACATGGGACGGAGTTTACAATGAAACTTTTACAATACATCATCTAGTACCTGCGTGCTTTCTTCCATGGTCAACATCTCCTTCTCCGTGGTACAAAGACAACACCAGTATTTGACCACGTAATGTATCCTTTTGCCAGAATGTAACAGAAGCTTTTTTTTTTCCCCTCTTCATCTCAGAACACAAATAGCAACATTCTTTGAAATATATTTAGATTAAACTTTTTTTAAAAATGTTAATTTTCAGGAACATTGCCAATCCGTTTTTAGCAGATGGTTTGCTATTTAATATCTCTAGGCAAGGCAGAAAAGCTTTTATCAATAGAATTAAAAGAAATGTTGAAAAATTACATGCAATTTTACAAAATCAAAGGCATTTCCTACATATTGTCAAGCAGACAAAAACATATTGACATGTTGTTACTGCAAGGAGCCAAGGAATGCTTCACACATTACAACATTACATTTCCTTTTATGTGTTTTCAAGTCTCCAGGCTTCCTCATAACAAGGAATTTTACTCTTTCATAAATTTAAAAATTCTCCAATAGCAGCTTACTTCTTAAATATGAAAAAAAGAATCCAGGGCTGAGTGATTAAAAATCTACCCTCAAGAGCTAGAAATTGCAACATGAAAAGCTTTACCTTTGCTTACTTCTTGAGAAATCAGTACCGTGGCTCCCCATTCACTCTATAACCCAGTATTCTACCTGTTTCTACAGCAGTCAATCATCCTGAAAAAGGACTCCACTATTAAGTTATGAAATGTGCAGGGTTTGCTCTAGCCATCAGCAATTACTCAGTAACTGCTCAGAGAGCACTAACAACTGTCTAAAAACCACATTCTAACATACTTCAGGCAATACTTCTGTCCTTTGCATTTCCAGATTGCTGGAGTCTGTTCCTGTTGCCACCATACTGAGATATTACGAAAACACGCTCCCGCCTGCTCTAATCAAGTTCTTGCTTCAGTGCTTTTATTACCATTTACAAATTCTTCCATGTCAGTCCATGTCAGGTGATAGTGAAGACCCTTCCTGCCTTCATATGGATCCTTAGTGTAACCATTAAAAAAACATACACACATTTAAACAGAGAGATATTATTAAAATGCAAATATTATTTTATGTGTATTAAATATTTGTATATATTTCCATATTCATTTGCATACACATTTTTTCACAGTACTTAAATGAAAATAGAGTAGTAGAATTAGTACGATGAAGGGGCTTTTAAACTATTTTCACATAAGAAAGACATAAGCTGTGCTGAAAAATTCATGTATGTTGATAGAATTGCATTTCTACAAAGTATAGCAATAAATCAATGAGATTAAAATGTTTCTATATCAAAAGTATTCCTGTTACAATGCATGCATTTACAGAAATGAAAGCTGTAAGCAGGAACAATCCATCCAAACATAAGTCTTCTCTTGTCATTTTGCTACTGCTTTTTCTGGTCTTGCTTTTTTTAGTGCATAAATTCACTAGTCCTCCTGGTATTATGCACGGCTTTGTACATCCCTTTGGAATTTGTGGGGTTTTTTTATTGTTGGTTTGCTTGTTTTATGTCTAACAGTTTGAAATTAAACTTATACAGCTTTACAACCATGTGAAAATACTAGCTAAACACAAGCTTAACATCTCATTCAATTACATCTAAGTTTAAGGATGTCATAATCCTTTACGGCTGACACCGTGTTGTAAAGTCACAGAGTACTAACTCTACTGCCTCTTGAAAAACCGGGACCACAACAACAATACACAATTGTGATACTGGAACAATACAATTTTGGTGCCTAGACCAGTATCTTGCTTCTGACACTCCGCCTGTACGCAAGCCAAATATTTCTTACTTCACTAACAGTACTATATATTTTAAAAGGTCTATATAAATTAAATCTAATAGATCTAAGTCTTGCATTTTTGAATGCTAGATTTTGTTTTAACACAACCAAATATTTGTAATAATACACTAGATGTGAAACTGATAGGAATCTGAGACTGACGTGAGGTCTGAAGTATGAGATCAGATAGCTCTCCCAAGGTGAGAGGAGGGCGACAAGAAAGCAAAAGGCTTTAAGAACAGAATTAGAAATGGTGCATGCCTTCTTTCCACTCCATGGGAACTCAATAGCACTAGTTTCACCAGTTTCAATAACACTAGCCGAAACTCAATGGTTTCCACTCAATAACTGTAGTTTCATATTAACTAAAAAGGCATAAAACATCCAGGTACTTAGCCTTTAGCCAGCCTTCAGCTTTTCCTATAATTCTCTCCTCCCTGACACTCTTCATGCTCCAAACTGTTACAGATGAAGTGGATACATCTTCTAATCAGAAATACCATAGAAATTACAGCTCCTCCACACTTTGGTTGAGCAACTTAAAATATTCCTGTTAGCACAAGCAGAAGAGGAAAATGCTGGCATTGTGTGATCATGCAATATACAGCTGGTAAAATTCCAAATACCTCAGATAAAACCAAACAAATAGAACTAAGTTATTTTTAAAACTATGCTCTGCTCTCTTCTGCAAGCTTCTGTGCACAGAGAAATCCCAAAAGGTGTTTTCTCTAACCATCACTTTATTGCAATGATAATCCTGTAGCGGATTCACTGAGTCTGCTGTGCTGGAAAAGTTTATCTGACAGTTTTTCTTTTGCCTACGGCATGCCAAACCTTCTTCCAAAGCCTTTGGCAAGTCATGACTCGATGCAGAAAGAAAAGCTTCAAAGGAATTTGAATACACCATGAAAGCAGGGACAGGTAATTCACTGCATTAGTTGGGTGATTCATGAAATAGATTTTTAGCCAGATCCCAACTACATATGGACAAGTAACACAGCCTAAAAATCTGTATTATCTCCTTAAAAATGAAGACTCGAATGACCATTTATCTATGAAGAAAATAACAGAAATACTATCTCTTTTTCTTCTATTCTTCAGAAAGCTACTTATAGAAATCCTCTTTTCTCAGAGATGACCTGTGACAGCTCGAATAAAAGGAAAATTCAAACATTCACATTTAAAATAAGGGTTTTGATTAAGGAGGTAGGAAATAGCAAACCTAAACCTACAATAGGATTTCCACACCCCCACTGACATCACTGACATAAGGTCACGAGACCACAAATTTTCAAGATACAAGCAGAGAATTAGTCAACTATGTGGTATTTAAGACATGCTAATTATAACATGCACCTTGGGAGAGCTATCTAATCCCATACTTCAGACCTCACGTCAGTCTTAAATTCCTGTCACTGAGGCCAAGGTCTATGGTGGGAGAACAGACGTGGCTACTACACGATACTGACGTTTGCCTACTGCAGGATTCACACACTCTCTCCGGGCTGTTACTAACAGGAGAACAGAAGACATTCTGTCTGATTCATCCAAGCAACTCCGGTAGTGAATCACACCTGCCACCAACAGCCTGCATAAATTTGGCCATATCAATTCTCTATATCCCTCTCCTCTGCCCAGCTCCTGCAGATCTTATCCACGGAGACAAAGACCTCCAAGTCAAGGGTTCCACTACACATTTGCACAGTGCTGATGAGAAGACAGCTCGGATTTCTGCTAGCTGCCACAGTGTTACTGACATAGAATAATAAATTTAAAAATTCATATAATCAAATAGAGTATATCGTGAGAATCCATTACGGACTTCAGAAGACACATTCCGGCATTTTTAAGGCAGAGAATTTGAAGGTAGTAACTTGGACTTTCCATCTCAGTATTTAAAAAAAAAAAAGAAAGTAGACTATTCTCATTTGTTCATTTTCAAACCCAAATAGAAGAGGTGCTGGAGAGCTGTAATAATTACAGTCATGGTTTTATCTCCTAAAAATATCTGCCTTCGCCTCAGAAAACTCAGGATATGATGTCAAAAATAGCAGCTTGGTTACAAAACACCAGCTGAACAGAGAAAATTTCTGAAGACAATAGAAACAATGCTGTTACACAGAGATCCCATCTACACTGCACAACTGTAGTCAGAATAGAATTCATGGTAACAGCAGCATGAGGATGGAGTTTTCACGTTTCAAAGTTTCAGGTACCTGGCAGCCTATTCAGCGTTATCTGTCCACGGTGTACCACCAAACAGCCTGTTACTGAGCTATTTCTCAAGTTTCTAAATTAAAGGAGCCCAGAAGGTTCTGAAGAGGCTACAGAGGTAGCACCGGAAGGCCAAGTGCAGCAGGGAAAGATTCCTCCACAGATGATGGAAGTGCCGTTGGACTCTGACCATAATGCAGCTTAGTGAGCAGAACAAGAAAACATTAGAAGACATTTTTAAATACAAACAAGTAAGGGAAATTAAAAGGAAAATAATACAACAGATAAACGCAAAAGAATTCATCTCAGAGGAGGTATGGCACAGTATGGAGTCAGTCTTCACTTTTGCATTAGAAGGGAATTTAATTTCATTAAAGAAGTAGTTTTGCTAGTTGTGGACCAGTAAAATTACCTCATTTATTATCAGCAGTCACAGAGTATCTGCTCTAGACTCATGACACTACTGCACACTGTACGAAGTCCGGTCTCCAATCTCCGGGCCAAGTGTAGCTAACGACAAAATCTTACAGCTGCAGTAAATGAGGACAGCTGTTAACCGCTAAAGATGATTTATGTCCTGTTACGTCCTTTGCCATACTCTATACATTAACAGCTGATGATCAAATTCCCAGGCTGTTCTAATGTCAACCAGGATTCCCCATCACCCTCAGGAAGGCTGCTAAGCCATCTTCACAACCACCACTGCTGTCTTAAGATCTGAGCCCAATATTCACTTTTTTAAATCACCAAAGATTTTCTTTACGCATCACATCTCTAACGTTCAGATGGATAATATTAGTTTATACCTCCATACTGCAGCTTATGCCTGCTTTCATAGTATAATGTCAACAACAAGAGCTTTCTGCTAAACACATAATTAAACTAAACTGCTTCTGTGGTTTGTCACAGGTAAGGGAACAATGCTAGGTAGAGGCTGGCAAAAACTTCAACATTTTGCCCCTACAGATGATGGAGAAACCATATAGCTCATGCCAGGCTCAGTGATAAACAAAAGTTTGTAGTCTATTTTTAGTCTATTTTATAATGAAAAGTCTCCTATTTTGCACACATGCACTTGCAGGTCCAGATTCTGTACTACTGGATGCAGAGTACTAGACTCTTTCATAAGCACTCAGCTCATGCAAGAGGGAAAAAAAATAAACTCCATCAGCTACAAACAATACACTGAGATGCAATTCTTGAGTTTTGTCCTGCTCCATAAACACAGAGAGAGCAAGTATCACTACCGTGTAGGAGCCATCTCTCAGAACACAGTCTTCAACTCAATGTGCAGCAACTCAACTCTTGCATTTGTTGCAGAAATACAGAAAGCATACCTTGTGTACATGCTTTTTCTGACCCAGTAAACAAGAAAACACATTTCGCATCATACGGCGGCCTCAGCACCAGACTCCTGTGAGCAAAGGCCCTCTGGAGTTTCAGGCCCTGGGATAAGCCATGTTTCCCACTGCTCCCTTTGCCTTCCCCTGCATGCACAACAGTTAACTGGCAGATCACAACCACCACCAGACCCGATATGCCCAGGTGATTTTTACATTGGACTGCTACGGCAGATACTGCCATGACAGAGGGCAATATCTGGGACCAACTTGATCTCACACATAATAGGCAGCTCCCAGCAGCTACCTACACGTTGGTCTTGTTTTATGTTTCTCTTCATATGTATTTATCTAGATTTTGATCATGTCAATAAAAATCACTCATTATTACTAAAATAGACATAATAGTCTAGCAGAAAGTCAAAAGACCTATGTTTGAATCTCTGCACAGCTGCAGGCTGGTTGTGTCAACCTGGGCAACATCTTCCAAAGTGACACCCTGCCACAGCATAAACGAAACACTGAGCAAAGTCCGGAACCTTAGCTATCTCCATCTCTTTATGTCCCATAAATCATCTGCTCAAAGATCGCAGTACACAACCCACTCTTTCCACTGAAGCTGTGCCATTATGCAGAGATAACAAACATGACCAAAATGAGCTTTTTCAGAGAGAAAAGGCAAAATTCTTAGCAATAAGAGAACTTGTGGAGGGCACAGAAGTCAGTTTCCAGCCTCTGCTCCCAATTAATTCTTTAACGTTTTGTTGAAGACGTCCATAGGAACTTTGGAAATTTTGAAGAAAAGAGAATCCAGGTTGATTCCCTTCCTAACTACCAAGCTACCATTTGCTCTCACTTTGTAGACAAATCATTTTTTTTCTTGTTTCTGGCTTAAAAGACACAATCTCAAAAAAAAAAAAAAAAAACCCCTAGTAACCAGCATGCTATTCTCATTGTATAAACCTGAAGAATTAACAGAGCAATCTAACTGACAACTGGGGGTGGGAGAGTAACCACCCCACCGAAAAAAAAAAATCACTCTGAAAAACAACTTCAATCATGAAAGGAATATCTCAATTTCCAGTAATAAAATACAGTTACCTAACAAGGCCAGAGTACCTCTCCTCAGTTTGGCCGCTGTGTCCTAACCATAGCAAAATAAATCCTCAGTGGAAGAACCACCAAGAAAGAATATAATTAGAAGAGAACTAAAGATATTAAAAGCAGAAGAAAAACTTTAATAATAGTAATAATAACTTATCAAGTTGTAGTCAACATAGCCAACACCATTAAGGCTTCAATAGATGATCCTTGAAATACCTGCACTTCCAGCAATGCTTGAAAACTTACAGCAATGTAAGTCTTCTAGCTGAAATCACTATGTTAAGGTTTTCTTTAGTGAACCGATTCCTAAGCATGGAAGAACATGAAAGTTAAATTCAAATTAATCTGCACTGACATGCAGCAATCTAGAAAGACTTGAGAAGTCACAGCCTAAAGAGAAAAAAGAATGGGATTAATCTGGCATGTCTTACATATCCAAGTAGTTCCTTCTCTTGCAATTAGTTACATTGGGACAACAGGTCTCTTTGCTTGTACAGAGACCGTGAATATAAATCCCTCTATAGTGGAGCAAGAGCTGTGTTCCCAGGGCTACCGTCTACTGCTGATTTGTCTCTCAATGGAATAAATACACTGCAGTGAATTATAAACATGTCTAATTGCTTTTGAGCTTGAGGGAAATAAGCTGGAGGGATTTAAAAATTAATTATTCCCAAAAGGAAAGTACCACAAGAGTGAGAGACACGGTGGACTGCCCATGAGAATCCTCGCGAGCCTGACTTCATAAAATCCAGCTAGCTAGCCAGGCTGCACGGGATAGTCATCACAAACCAGAGGTTTATGTACTGCATTTTCCTCACATTTGAGATCAAGAAATAAAGGGTAGATATCAAACACAGAATTTACTTACAGAAACACAGAATTTACTTTTACTTAAATCTTTAGATGGCTAAAATTAAGAATCTGCATTGACCTAGATCCCAAACTCAAAATATGCAATTTATGAAAGCAAATAATTCCACCCTAACACCTGTCCAAGACACAGGGAATGAATCACATACTGGAGATCGCTCCCTCCCCCAGCTAACCAGAGGGTGATTAGATACTACGGGACAGCTAACATTAGCTGAAGAGCAAATAATTCTAAGCAGCAGGTTGAGAAATAATACATTCACCTTCTCTCTTCAAAATTTTCTAGTCCATGCAGTGCTTGACATTCCATTTATGACAACAGACATAGCACCTTGCAAAGATGAGTGACCAAAGCCCTAGTACAACACAGGCGTCTTAGCAATCATCTATCGATCTTAAAAAATAATTCAGCTGGTTCAGAAATCAACTATGTGTTAACAACTTCAACTTAGATCTACTTCATGTATTAACTGTATGTAATTTATTAATTCTGTTTAGGTTCCAGGGCAGGGGTGAGGGAGCAGCAAGGGAGAGGAAGCAAGTTCATTTCCCAGACTTCATAGTCCATAATCTTTTAATGCTGGAATGCAAACATCGTCTGATTAAAACTAGGAAGGCTGAAAATATTAAAATGACATTGGTAATAAAGCAAACAGGATGGCATGCATGAGGTGTTTTAAGTGATATCGGCTTAACTATAGCATGGCTTTTCAAGAAAAAGATTCAACTCATCATCCATGATGGCCTAAAGCTAGGCTGCAGAAATCAGTAAATTGCTCCCTTCTCAATAGCGTTCTTCCTCTTGTCACTGTTACAAACTAAGTATCTGATCAAGAGCAGCCTGCCTGCTCACACAATCATCCAACTGCACATGCAACTTAGGGCAGTTTTGTAGTGACAGAGCCAATGCACAATGCATTATTAAGATCAATGATGTGTTGTGATCTGTCTGAAGCACTCATACATCGATTTTAATAAAACTAGAGTGTTTGGAGTTTTTTGAACCAGTATGTTCCTTGTGAACTCAACAGAATATACTGTTTTCAAATAAAATTGAGCAAAATTGACTTCAAATCCTAGGCTGGAACCACAGACATTTGATTTAACACAATATCCATTACCCTTAGTCCTTTAAAGTATACTTTCTGGTAATAGAGCTCAATAGTACCAGATTACACACGTCACACACCTTTGTTAAACACAAAAAAAAAAGGACTGCATTTCGCATAAAACTACACATCTGGTTTTCCTCAGTTTCTTTCATACACATAAGAAGACACACACAATTAATCTCAAAAAAAAATACACCATCTTGTTTGCAAACTCAAAAGAAAGTGGGAACTTAAAAGTCTCTCTCAGTGGGTCATCTGCTAGCATAAAATGTACTCATCCCACTAAAGACAGCAGGGGTGGGAGAACCCCTTCAGTACTAGCCAGGTAGCATTCAGATGGACTTAACACCACAATCACCACAACACACTGCCATAGAAAAGTACACAGCTCATCATCACCATGGTGATCACCAAAGTGATTTGACCAAAACGACCTTGTAAACTGTGGCAGGCCATAAGCCAAGGATTCATGATTCCCATGCTCAAGTTCCAGCGTCACGCTTCCACTCCACAAAATACTTCTTTCTGTGGTCCACACTGCCCTATTGGACTGCAATGCTGCCAATCCTGTCCCAGACTGCCTACCCCAGATGCACAACTCTTGCACAGCACGCCCAGAGGATGGACATAAATTAATACATAATAAGGGAAGAAGGAAGCAGAGAAGTACCGTACAGGCACAGCAGACACACTTGCTCTTACTCCATTTCCAGCACCCAGAAAATGTGTGCAGGAAAATTATTATCCTTCAACATTTGCACAAGTGTGAATACACAGCAGTGTGAGATGTGCAACATGGCAGTTACATACTTGCGCATTAAAACTTTTCCATTCTTGGCCAGTACCAGTACCAATATCAGTATTTCCCTTTCCATACTGTTCTTTCCGAACACAAGGCATGCATACTTCATTCTCTCTTATTTGGAAATCCCTTTTCAGTCTAATACTTTTCTTGCTATGAAAATGTCTTTTTAAAAATACATACTTTAAAAAGCATTTTATATGAAGGCACCTCTTATTCCTTCTCATTTCTAGGACACTTGGTAAAATATTACAAGACTGCAATTTATACGCTAAAGGAATTCCCAGATGGCATCTAATTAAACAATTCAATCAGAAAACAAATTAAAATGAAGTATTAGTGTAACCCCATGTGTAAAATGCAGCAGTTAAAGCTCTCTGGTATTTGCAGGATATCCTATGGAATGCAATTCTATTACCCGTGCTAATTTCATGCCTGTTTAGCACTGCAGAATATCTGAGCTATTGACACTCCTCTCCGACATAAAAAGAAGTTGGCCAAGGAAAAGTTTAATAGCAAACTACAGATAACCCTTATAACCTTGTCTGGAACCGTTACAGAAGCTGGTTTACCCAATTTATGGCAATGAATCTCAAATTTACAATTTCTTAAAGCTAACACTCAAGCTCACCCCAAACCCAGTCAAGCTTGGGATATTCCTTCCAATGACTTCAGTGAGTTTTGCACCATGACCCAGAATTCACAGTATCTGACAGTGCTAAGCAAAATCTGATTAAAATAACATCATATTCTGCAATCTCCACCACAGGAATTCCTTGTGAACCCCAGTTATTACCATTTGGCAAGTAAAAGCACAGAAAATCCACTTAGGGATAATGATCTGTGACTTTTGTTTTACTTATTTATTTATCTTAAAGAGTAAGCAGTTTCAATAAGGTATGAAAAGTTTGTAAACTTTAGATTTCCCCCCCTAAATGTTTTAGTACTTATTACCAAACTGTTCACTTGATAATTTTTAGAAGACTCTCTTCACCTTTCATACCTTTCAATGTTACTTAAGGGAAATACCTTCTGGTTTGGCTTATGCATAGTCACAAAAAGTCACCAAAAATGTTCATGCTCTGATCCATGCTATAGTATGGATTTAAGTATGCCTTTCTCTACTACTCTCAGAAGAATTACTGACAAAAGGAACATGCTGATATGGACATCATTATTTCCCTTTAAAAGAAATAAGAGCACTGGAGTTTCACAGTAACAAAGCTGAAAGAGTTATGTTCCAACCTCATACAGAAAGTCAATTAATTTCATGTATCTAACTCTTAACAGAGCCTTCTGAAAAATCCCTGCCTTCACACATGCTTCCACAGTGCACTCCACTGGCACGCAGACAAGAATATATTTCCTTTCTAAAATCCATTACAGGAATAAAGAAAAACTTAAGGACTCCATGAGAGAACTTAAAAATTGCAGGAGCTGTTATAACTCATCCTCCAAAAAAGAATCAGTATTTTACTAATTTACCTAAGATCACAAGACTACCTGAGAAATGAAGGCATACACAAACTGAATGTTGACATGCCATATTTAAAAAAAAATGAATGCAAGTCACAGCAAAGCAGCTGGACTTTCGTAATGCCGCAAACTTATGAGTATTGACAAGCAGGAAAACCCCAATTCATACAGGATTAGCCACCCTGCCTTCATATTCACCTTTCTTCATATTCACAGAAGACCAGTTGGCCAAAGCTGCCTGGAAGCGAGAGAGATTTTCTGCGCTGATGACAGGTATCCTGTACTAGATGGTCTGCTCTTCCTTTTCAGATACAGGAAACTAGAATTGGGATTTGAATATTCAGCTGGAGGTTACACAGAAACAGAGAAAAACGGTCCCTCTAGATTCTTTAAGAGCTCTCACCTACCCCCACCCTCAGCCTCCGTACTACCCAACCCATTTAGCAGACTGAGGGAATGACTGCATGATGCCATGCAGGTTATGAAAATATAAAGACAGCAACGATCACCCAGCAAAGTCATGTAAAATCCCAAACTCCTAGGAAATAATCATACCCTCCCCCACTGCTTGTCCACTTCAACCCTTCTCCCAGAGCTCCCACTGAAAGGAGATCAAGTTAGGAAGGCATTACACAAATGAGAGACTGCCCCAGTTACAGTCCCCGGTGGCTCCCAGCACCACAGCAGCACTAAGGGAAAACCTCGGGCGCACCCGGATGAGCACAGTCAGGCTCACAGGGGGAGAACAAAAATTCCCGTTTGGAAAAAGAACTATAACAGATACGAAACAATGTCGGTAACAGCAAGGTGGGAAGAGGCTCCCCTGCCCTTCGCGCCGAGCCCTCCCGCGGACCACCCCCCATTTTAGCAAAGGCACCAACAGGCCGGGAGCCGGGCTCAGTTTAATGATGGCACCAGGCCGGGCCGCCCCGCAGCCCCTTCCCCCGCCAAGCCCCGGCCCCGAGCCCTCGCTGCCCCCTC